>CM060957.1:17297130-17394630 GCA_030765055.1 Mantis religiosa
CACATATAGCTGTGGAGTTGCTTTCTGTTGTCACTGTTGATGTTTTTTTCCTTGAAAATTTCTATGCTTTCTTGTGCCATTTCTCCCAGAAGATGACTGGAAGCAAACTGGTCAGAGGTCAGCCACTGAGAGACAAGGGGAAGAGCCTTGAGACCATCTTGAGTCTGACAGCTCACAGAAACAGTCTCTACCATTTAATAGAACCAAATCGAATCTAGAAGACCTAAACAAACTCAAGGAAACAAATAACAAGGAAAAAGGCTACAGAACTCACTTAGAAAGCCACCAGGAAACAGTGACAACAGCACCAACTCAAATAGGTGGACAGCCAGCCAACCAAGAACTAAATGGCGGAGCCACTGGAGTTCCATGGGGATAAAAGGCTGAACAACAATGCAAAGATCGGACAAGAGCCCAGAAAAAGCTCATGACAAGATGAGCAAACGTCGGTAAGTATGACCAAAATGATGTGGCCTTCACCAGAAGCTAAGGATACTCATCAAGACAGCTGTGGAAGCCTATGCATCCATAAAGCAATAGTTGTTTTGGTATACATTCAAAAGCAAAAGAACAACATACCCTAACAAAGGATATGCGAATAACACTTTCATTAATATAATTTTGAGTCGAACTAATACTCAATGCTCCACTTATTGCTAGTATTTACAGATGTATTTTTTTATCTTGAAAAGTGCAGAGCGATGCGCAGTGGTATCTGGACGAGTCCACTTCAGAACGGTTACAACTGGAGGGGAGGGCAGGTCGGTTGCGTACCAGTTGCGAGCAACTAAACACGTGCAGAGCTACTTGGTAACACTACAGCTTGTTTCAAAATGTGCTTGTCTCCTGGTTCCAAGAGAGCATTTATAAATGATCCCTCCTAGCAGCACATTAGGAAATAAAGTGCCACATTTAAAAACACGAGAAGTAATAGCCAATATCCATAGATTTATAAAAAATAAACAATGGTCTGGGTCAGCTATAAAAATCTGGGGAAGGGTATCTGAGGCAACAGTTGTGTCTGAAAGCAGTTTAGGTGAGTTATTAAGGAAAGAAAAGCCATTGGTGCTAGTGCAACAACGTCCTTCTCTATGCCCAGTAAACAAAGATTAAGAACATGCACAAAATCTAATTTGGATGTTTTAATTCAGAAGTAGTTAGGCGAACTATGAATAATTTTTAAAGCACAGATAAACAAAGACCAACTTTGAAGAAAGTGCTTATGAAGCTTAAAAATTCTACTGACTTCCAAGGCAGTGTCTGAACATTAAGAAGAGTTCTTTTGAAGCTAGGATTATTTGGGGGAAAAAAAAAAACACTAAGCGTGACAGACAAATTTTAATCGAACATCGCACCATACGTGCAAAAAGGCTTAAGTATTTACGAAATATTCCGAGATATCGAAATGAAGTTTACATGGATGAAACTTATATAAATACAGCACATACTAGACCATATGCCTGGAGTGAAATTCGTTACAGGGACTCTGCAGCAATACTGAAAGGCGGACAGTTGTTTATCATGCCTGCTGGAGGAGAACAAGGTTTTGTTCCAAATGCCTATGTACTATTTAAGATCCAACAAAAGCGTGGAGGTTACTACCATAGTAAGAATTACAACTTAGTTTATAACAGCTGCAAAAACTGTCTTCGAGAATGAAATTTGTTTTCAGACACCTTATGCAGCGCCCTCCCCTCTCATAATCTTACGTGTGTGACGCATTGTGGCGATAGGTGCACTATCCCCACTACAGTTGCTACAGATCCCTACCGCGCAGGATTCCTGTCAAGATAAAATAATACATCTGTACCTAGAACACATTTTGTTAGGATCTTCCTAACATCATCAGCATTATGCATAAGAACTACTTAATTTACAAAATCCTGCAATAACATTTTCCATAGAAGAAGAGACAGACAGTGAAATCCCTTTCTTAGATTTGAAACTTACCAGAAAACATACAAAACTTGAATTTGGCATACATAGAAAGGAAACACACACAGAAAATTTCATAAAATCAGATGGATGTAACCCAAGTGAAGCAGAAACCTCAGGTTCCAAGAGGGAAAAGATAACTAGAAATTAATACAACAGTAAAGATCATAAATAAGCATAATGGGAATAAAAAGGGAATAAATTATATAAGAAACAAAGTTAAAAAGAACATTCGAAATAGCAATATAGTGTAAATGAAGGAAAAATCGGACAGGAGTCGCTTCTGAGCACAGACACGAGGCAGGAAATAATAACAATGGAACAAAAACCGTCGAAGGTTACCCCGACATTATGACGCCAGTAAGGTATGCGAAGCTTAAGGGAAATTCAGCCAAGCATGATAGACTATCGTTATGACGCTGAGAGGTCATACAATCCAAAGGGGTGGAAAATATTACCGCTGCATAGGAAAGACAGACGGAGGTGACCAATAAGAGAAAATTAAAGAAACAAACCCTGCCAATAAAATGTAGAGTAAACCACGTGATAGGCATAAAATAGTAAAGGAATAGAAAATGGGCAGTGATAGGTGAAAAAAGCTAGAATAGAAGCTGAGAATACGACGGGGGAAAGAGCGCCACTCTGGTACTTAATACGACGGGACGAAGACGTGTTATTGGGAGAGAAGTAGGATCCGATGTTGCAGTCCGAATTAGAGTTATGGTCTTGAAGACAGTGCAAATATAGGGAATAAAGGGAGTTCGCAAAGCAACGTAAAGAAACGGTAAGGGGAAAGGAAAATTAGGACGGCAACGAAAGTGTTAGCAAGAGAGTTAAGAGCGCCAGGTTAAAGAAAAATAAAGGAATTGAGAGACGGTCAGCACGACTTTTCATAACCGAACCCTGAGAAAGAGATCCCAGCTCACCGACAATTAGACAAAACACCAACCTTTCCATCTCACCGTCAAACCCTTCATACTCCATCCCTAACCAAGCACTCAAAAGGACAACGAACCGAAAAGAACCCACACCACAAGACAACACAAGCATGCTGTTATCAACAGTTTAACTTACAGGCTGGTTAATGTAACTTTAAACAAGATGGAATATATCAAAGAGTACAATAATATCATTCACATTGCAGAATACAATGGATTCAGCACTGA
Organism: Mantis religiosa; assembly: GCA_030765055.1. Taxonomy (NCBI): domain Eukaryota; kingdom Metazoa; phylum Arthropoda; class Insecta; order Mantodea; family Mantidae; genus Mantis; species Mantis religiosa. The sequence continues at coordinate 17,300,232 of CM060957.1, forward strand.
ATTGGTCAAAAAGAAAATTGATAAATTCAAAAGACAACAATGATGCAAACAGGTAACTACTCTTTCCTCAATCAGCAATGAAACTTCATAAAGAAAATTTATATATCATCCCAGAGCTACACACCTTTTCCAAAAAGTCTTCAAAGAGCATAATATTACTTTGGCCCCACAGAACAAATTTAGTGCACAACACCTTATGAAATCACATAATACAAAGGAGATACCCACAGACAAAAAATCGGGTGTGTACCAGATAAACTGCAAAGGCTGTCACAACTTTTACATTGGAAAAACTAAAAGGAACTTGAACATTAGGCTTAAAGAGCGTTTTAGGAACATCAGGAACAAAGAAATAAATAAATCGGCGGTAGCTTACCATTTTTGCAAGGCGAATCATGATATAGAACGAGAAATCCACTTATTAAAAGGTGTTCAAGGTCCAGTTGCATTAACCACATGGGAAAAAATCTTCATAAAGTAATATGAAAGAAAATCGTTTAATTTCAACACTACCTTTGAAGAGAACCCAAACTTCAAGTTCATCAAGCTACCGACAGAGACGCAACTATCACCTCCAACGAGTTCACCAAACCAACATCCATTAGTCGACAACAGCTGATGATGTTAGGAAGATCCTAACAAAACGCATTCTAGATAAATACTAGCAATAAGTGGAGCATTGAGTATGAGTTCGACTCAAAATTATATTAATTTTGTGCTTCATTGTAACATAGTCCTTACACATTGGGAAACACTTTCATTGTAACAAATGTTTACTTCTCTCTCACTTTAGCACTTTAGTGGATGATGAGTAACCAAGCATACACAGGATTTGAGGAGCACACATATTAGACAAGTGATTCTTCATCTACCTGCACAACTACAGGCAATGCAGCAAACAATACATACTCAGCCTTAACTGTGCCTACTTAACTCATATCAGTTTTGACGACAAACATACATAGGGAATATGAAATGGGCATTTTACCTGGAATCATCTAAGAGTCGAAGCTTGACGGAGATTGTGTGAGTACTGTGTGGGAGACGTCTCCAGGCTTGTGAAACCATATCCTTCACCAATTCTGGTTTCTGCAATAAGTCTGCGCCATAGCCCTCCTTCATTGCCCAACGTTGTGGACAACCACAGTTTAAGTCAACCCCATCACTGTACCTGAGAAACAAACCAAATAAACAGTTCATTTAAACACCAGCTAGAAATGGTGAGTTTTGCATTAAATAGGTGTATTAGCTATAATCCTTGAGTATCAAGGTACAAAACTACTTGAGTACTAAAAGCATGATACATTTCTGGTTGCTCCAAGCTATGTTATTAGAGCAGCACTTTTAAAAGGCACTTTCTCCTTTATAATAAAAATAATACATCTTATATAGACTAGAAGGCAGTGCTATTTATTATATACATTTTTTAATTGTTAATATTTTGTATTTTACATGTATTAGCTTTTGAAAATGTTCCAGGCTTGTAACATAAGTTATATGAGTAATAAAGAAATTGATCTGAATTAAATTTAATGGTCTCCCTTTTCTGTATTTGTCTTCTACATGAAAGTCCATATTACTTCATTATTCTTATCATAGGTAATGTCACAAGTGGTTTTGAAATTACCGATAAATTCAGGGGTGACAAAGTCGCAAGGGAATTTATCCGGGGAAGTTCAAAACCACGAGTTGCATTTGTAGAGACTATTTCACGAATAAAAAAAATTGTTAAAAGCAATAAAACAAGTTGTTTCATTCCCTAAAATACAAAGGCCTACATTAGCACATGAATGAAACTTAACCTCACAAGTCACGGCACACAAGATTAATAGTTCTTACAGGCCGTGCACAAGTTAACACTGGTAAAAGCAACTTTGGTCAGGTGGCACTGTTTGATTATAATAAAATAATAACGTAACAAAACCTCTATTTTGAAACAATTATACTCTATCTCAGGCTAGTTCAATCCTGCTGTAAACAACAAGGCGGAGCTGTTTCAACGTGCCACATGTTAGACACTACATGCACGCACATAAGTTTTGCAACACTAGTAGTACATATAGCAGCACTAACTTCTACATGATAAATAAATAGATTTGGGTTACGCATTAACTTATTAAATCTATGAGTTGGTTCATTTCTGAAAAAATAATCATGAAGTTTACTGCATATACCACTTTTCCTATTATCGTCGTATTTCTTCACACACTGTTTGCATTTACACAATTTTCTTAGAGTTACGGAAGTTTGCTGTTCCATTCTAACACTATGTACACTACTTATGGAAACACCAAGGAGATCACCAGTTTCTTTCTCAATGTTTTTTTATAGATGATTCTGGTTTCTTTCCTTAAGCACCGCGAAACAATGCACGATCATTTGCCTCTTGCCACTTTTTAAAGGTTTGCCTCAATTGTGTTTCATTTTGACTGAAGCATTGGCCTGCCCCATGATGAAAAGCTTACTGATTCTAAATTGCATATACTTAAGTGTTCTTGGGCTTGTGAGGTATGCAAGATGTACAGGAAATACAGTGTTAAATATCAGAAGCAACTTCACACTATAAACAATAACATCTTAATCAGCATTTAACTCGATACAGACCTCATTGTGAGAGCTGCCAGGTATAGGAATGCAAAAATATTATATAATAGCAGTGTCCTTTAGTAATTGTTAAATAAAATGCAGCTTAATTTAACATAATAAGTTAATAGTGTGTATAATTTCACCTGTCTTCTGTCTAATCTGTATACAGTACACAGAACACATCTATGTGATATGTGAAGCAGAAAGATAAAATGTGGAGCTATTAAGTTTATAAGAATCGAAACATTTGCATACTTTTCTCTCTCCAAAATCAGCTCGCACAGAGTAGTGATCAGAAAACTACTTACAGTACTGTACTTAAAGGAGGGGTTTATCGTATGCATGCAAATAAAAGAAAATGCCCATTAACTTCGCTAAACCAATCAATAGCTTAACCGTTTTCTGTCCCAATATCTCTGTCTCTGTCTCTCTTACCGCCCAGATGTTTACAATAGGATCCAACTAGGTTGAGACAGATTATAAACGCTTTATTTCGTTTCTTGTCACCTGGCCAAATCACTTGGCAAGAAAAATGTGCTAAATGACATAAGAAGAGGCGATATTGCTGTGTGAAGAAGACGTTATTTAAGCACAACCAGACTGTAACGAGATACAAATCGCAAAATATACATGAAGAACACACGAAAAGTAAAGTATGGCATGACATGACTTTTAAGACTGAAAGACAAGCATTTTTTAAAGGTATGTGTGCCGGTTTAAAAAGTCCCAATGGTAAAGGCCAAAAGCCTTTCATTATAACTTCATTTTGAGTTTCATTGCTCAGTCATTCAGTTTTGACTTGCTCAGTTCATTATAAACTTGTATTTTTGCATGCCTTCATATCCTTATTTGTATGATTTTATTTATCTTACCGGCAATTATGACGTTTACTGCAGGTTTAAATGTGACGGGAAGGCACCGCCTATGGCCTATGACGCGAAAGCATTAGCCAATTAGGGTGAGTGGGAAGGTAGTTGAATGCGGAGTGATACATTTCAGCGGGGCAAAGTTATATGAAACAGAGTATAGTACTAGATAGGTCTAGACGAGTCATCTTAATCATCTCATCTTAAACTGTTATATCTGACCACCTTGCATATTACTAATTTTTATAAATTTACTACTATATCCCTCTAATGGGTGGTGTAACTCTGGGGCAAATTTATGCTGTATTCAACTTAAAAATATTTTAGTACAGTTTTTTTGTTATTATAATATTGTACTGGTCTTTGTCAGTTATACTAGCAAAATTTTGAGTCTTTTCTATTGTAAATATTATATTATGTTTATAATTACATTGTAGAGTTTTTTTTAATATAAAAAGGCAAAATCCAAACAACTGCAGTCAAATGATATCCAAGCGTGCCATCACACCGATTATTTTACTTGGGCCCTACCCATCCTTTACCACAGGCACATTTGACTGCAGATGCCAAGATTCAAACTCACAATGCTTACCTATGAACGGGTGGCCAGCCCATTGTAAACAGCTTTAATGGCCTCGTCTATTCTAATCGATTGTGTTGAGACACCACAAATTGCGGTATGAAAACCAGTTTAACAAGTAGAGCAAGAGCGGCATAAGTAGCAAAATAATTTGTCCACTAAAGTGATATAGTACAGTGTGAACATAACCAACCTTCAATTAATGTAATTAACCTCAGTGTTCAAAAATTTCCAATTATTAGTTATGTATGTTAAACAAGTCTGTGAAGGCATTAAACACAAATGACACTCTTTAAAACGTAAGTTAGCCACAGTGGAGGTAGAATCCACTGTCTACATTTAATTATCAATTTTTTCGAACAACGCCTAACATTAGGCTGCGCCGTGGCCGAGTGGTTAGACCGCTTGACTGTCACCAAGGCAGCTCGAATTCAATCCCATATGACCACATGTGAGATTTGTGGTGGACAACATAGCTTGGGGCAGGTTATCTCCAGGTTCCCCTGCCATCATTCCACTAACTGCTCAATTATTGGCTTTTCTTTCATCCACTTTGCCATCATTCCGTTCCTCTACTTCTCTCACTCTCATTCCAGGTAATGAGCTGATCATCCATCCTGGATTTCTGTATCTGATCCAGAGGAATTATGGTTCAACTTGGTGCCTAATGGCATAAGGGATAGAGGACCAAAAAAAACCACAATAGTGATATCACTAGGGAGGTTAAAGAAGAAGAAGAAGAAGCATAACATCAAGTAAAACTAAAAGTTGAATGAAAAAAGAAAATATGTTGCTGTGGACATATATTTCTTAAAACTGTGTAGTACAGAACAAGCAGTGCCAATTTTGAAAACAACAATAAGGAACAGAAAATGGTGGACAGGAAAGTAATCAGATTAGAACTAGATAAACTTGATGCAAAATTAGAATCTTTAGCTCTAAGAAAGTACGAAGCGTATCCGAAAATAAGGTCTCCAAGGCGCTGGAGCCATGAGGAACGCTATTATGCGAGATCCGGCAACACTGGCATGTAGCTTGGTTTCACCCCTTCAAATCCCAACCACAACGAACCCGTTGCAACTATTAGTCTTGGCTGGGCAGCCATTTGCGATGGAGCTTCCTATCAGTTCCGCCACCAAGTGCGAGTTGTATGCAGTGATTCGATTTTTGAGTGCCAAGGGCACTACCCCCGCTGAAATTCATCGTCAGTTATGTGAAGTTATATGGCCACAGTGTATGGACGTCAAAAACGGGCGAAAGTGGGTCAGAGAGTTCAAAGACGGACATACAGACATACATGATGAACAGCGTTCTGGTTGGCCTTTGGTTTCAGCCGAAAAAATTGCAAAAGTGGAGCATGAAATGCTTAAAGACAGTGTGACAGTTCGCGAGCTGTGCGAACTTATCCCTGAAGTCAGTAAGACTACGACTGACAAGATTTTGACCGAACATTTGCATTATCGCAAGGTGTGTGCAAGGCTGATCTGGCCCAGTTCGGATGGGACATCCTAACCCATCCTACCTACAGTCCAGACTTAGTACCTAGTGATTATCATCTGTTTCCTGAGTTGAAGTCACACCTGGGTGGAACACATTTCCAGACCGATGATGATTTGAAAAACAAGGTTGAGTGCTACCGGCGCAACTTGGCGGGAGAGTACTATGACAAGGGTATACAAAAACTGCCACAGCGCATGCAAAAGTGCATCGATTGCAATGGTGATTACATTGAAAAATAGCTGTAAGTTCTGCCTTTCAATCAATGTAACATTCACTGACAATAAACATGTTTTCTATATTAAATAAAATTGGAGACCTTATTTTATGGACACGCCTCGTAGTATAGTATATACACATCAAGCTTTTGGGAATTTTAGCTTATAATGTTTGGCAAAATTTTAAGCATAACATACCCTCCAAACTGAATATGAAAATGAAAACAAAGAATGCTAGGCTAAAAAGGAAACTCTAAAATGTTGAATCAAAACAGAAAATAGTGTCACGACTGGCGGCCAACTGCCCCCACAAAGGGGCAGATAGTGCAGCATGGAGATAAGGAACAGATAGTGCAACATGGAGATAAAAGAGCTTGCCGAAACAGATAAAGAGACAGATAAATGACTAGAAAGTTTGTCTTTCGTTTGGCACTTTCTTGTTTGTTACAGAACATTCCAGAAATATCAATAGACGTATAAAAAGGAGCCATGATCGCCAGCTAGGGACAGAGTCAAAGTGGTAATTAAAATCGTGCAGCTGGTTTTTGAAACTGAACTCTTTGTTGGTGAAGCAGATGAACTTGAAGGCTGTATTTGTGTATGTTACATAATTCTGTTACTGTAAGGGTTGACCAAAGTGTATTTATACGGAAATAAAGAACATTGTGAATTTCCGCAAATTGGACTTTTAATTCTACGAACCCACAAAGTTACAATACATACAAATAACAAAAACCCTTGCCCGCCTTGGTGGCATGGTGGTAGCGTGTCTGCATCCCGTTCAAGAGGTCCCGAGTTCGAATCTCGGTTAGGGTGAGTTACTTGGATAAAGCTTCTTCCGGGGTTTTCCCTTATCCTGAAAGGTGAATATTGGGTAACTCTAAGCTCTATGGACCCTGGGCTCATTTGAGCATCATTTCATCCATTCCATTCATTGTCCGATATGACTTAACATTGGAGGACGTAAAATTACAAAAAAACATTTTAGACCCCTTCTGAAAATGTGGTATGGTTTAGCCTGCATTTGGGAGGTCCGGGTTCGATACCCATGGCCACCCTACCTGGCCCATGGTTTTTTTCGGGGGTTTCCCCAGGTCGCCAGGCAAATGCTGGTTAGATTAATTTACCTCCCCTGAATTTTCTGTCCCTCCATTTCACCTCCATTATCATTTCACATTATCTCTCATCTGGTGGTCTCTATCAGGGTAGAATATCGGTGGGTATCTCGATGCTGTCGTGACTCCTTGGGTTGGCTGCCCTCTGTTTCCTCTTGCTTCATCCTTCCTCATGAGGATGCCCCACTTGGGGCTTAGGTACAATAGGCACGGGTTTCACCCGTCTAGGTAGCGTAGATGGTAGCGTCTCTGCCTCTCATTCAAGAGGTCCTAAGATCAAATCTCGGTCAGGGTGAGTTACCTGAATAAGGTTTTTCTGGGGTTTTTCCTTATCCTGAAAGACAAATGTCAGGTAACTCTAAGCTCTATGGATCTTGGACTCATTTGAGCATCATTTTACACCTTCCACTCATTGTCCAATATGACTTAATGTTAGAGGTCGTAAATCACAAAAAAAAAAAAAAAAAAGGAAAAAGAGAAAAACGAACCAATGTTTTGGTGCCGAATCTCCTCCGTAGTAATCCTAAGTAAACAAACTTTTGACAACCAAGAAATGGAACTGCTAAACAAAAGATTAAAAACTTTTGTTTGCCTTTCTAACAGCATTGACGACTTTGTAGCAGACATCGAAATTGCAACCAACACCTTGAAAGCATCAGAAAAAAAAACCTAAATTAAAAATCAGGATATGGAAGTGTTAGAAAATATCAAGAAGCCTCACAAAAACTTTGCATCTAAGTATACCATTAGGTTATTGCAAAACAAATAATGCAAAAAACTTGAAAACAACAAAATTGTCATATTAGAAAAACATGATTATGTAAACAGAGTAACTTACTGGAAAAATGAGACTACCTGGAATTAACCATAACCTACTCAATGAATACAATAGCACAATGAAGGAGGTTAAAGCCATCCCATAAGAACTCAAAGTTAATCTCGATCCCAATAACCTGGTGCTGCCTGGTTTATATAGTGAATTGGAAACAATTTAATTCAGCACACATGCAGATACACATACAATTTCATAAGTTACCTGGTATCAATCAGTTCAATTTATCCAATATACACTGTACTGCCATAAGTTCTGTCAGTACTTTCAATGCATATAACTACTAAATAAAACAATGCATATTCACTGATATACATATATTCTGAAAGAACACAGAAAATGCTACAAATTGGTTCAACTCCTATTCAAAATGATCACACGTGCGGCAACACAGCGACAAAGACGTTCAGGCCACTCATCAATAGCTGCACGAATCGTGTCCAGTGGAATTTTTTTTCACAGCCGACCTAATTGAGTTTTTTAACCGCTTCGCCGATGGCCATTTAAACCCTTCAGCGGCCGGAAACGGATACCCAATAAACAGAACAGGACATTTAAATTGTTAAATGCTGTAAAAATGCATCATAAATACAATTCCGTATCTTCCGTATTTATTAAGTTATTTAAACGAAACAAAAACTGGTTTAAAACTCATTAAAGGCAGTATAAATCTACAGTAACAATAAAGTAGAGACTACATTAATAAATTGTTGAAATTTCACTACTTTGTTTCACTGTAGCAAAAGCCATTCTTTGTGCCGAACGCGCCTAATATGTGAATCATTTTGTTTTGTGTGTATACGAGCCATAGTATGTATGTATAGCTACGCAAGCAACTTCTCAGGTTCAAGTTTAGTTTATTTATGCTATGCCAAGCGATAATATGACGAGAATATGTTGCGTCACACGCTCACACACTGGAATGAAAACTCTGTCAGCATCTGTTATTACAGTGTTTCTCAACCAAGGTTTCTAGTAGCCTTATGCAGCAGTTTTCGCTCAGTATTTTAATTATTTATACTCTCTCTGTGTTCAGATTGATTTCTTATAGCTATCAAAAGCTAAATGAATGGCACATTTGATATTGTTAAATTTCAATGTTAACCATGGCTTATCCCGGTAATGTAGCAAATAAATTAGCTTGGGTATGATGTGTACAGGCTTCTGATATTACTGTAGAAAATCTGGAAGATTTGTTGTACGATTATGAAGGAGATCTTTAGGACATACGTAGCAGTGACGTGTACTGGTCTACAGCTGGCATGTTAGCTACTCCATTGTTTGGGGAAATGGCGGGTCAAATATGGGTCATACGGATCAGCTATTACCAGCTATCCCTCTTTACGGAAAACAGTTAAATGGTTAAAAAAAAGTATTTTTATACCACTGGATGTAACTATGCACAGTTGTTCAGTAATTTTCAGAGCTGTAAAAGACATTCATCTACCTGTACTTGCGCGTATAAAGAGCTCGTAACCTAATTGAGTATTATAATACTCAGAGGCCTCTTTATACTAGGGGGTAGCAAAATTCACACATCATCCCTCATACTTGAGAGAAAACACTTTCCTAAAAGTATACCACCCACACCCAAAAAACTTGTAACCATTTCGAAAATGTGTAGTGTGTTGCGAAAAAGAAGTTCGCAAGGAAACCAATATTATTTGGTGTGAATCTGCAGATGTGCCCTTGGGTGTTTATCCAGGTTTGGAGGTGTACAATTCAAAAAGAAACCTTTAAGAATACGTTTACATTCCTTATAGAACTAATTTAAATTTATTGTAAAACAGCAAGATTAAAATAATTGGCGTTAAATGAGCATTAAATGCATGTATGCGCAGGACGTCTATACACGTCCATATCGGTTTGGGGCACTTTAACTTGGACGTCATATGACGTCCATATCGGTGAAAGGGTTAACATCTCAATATTACGGTGCCATTTGTAACATGCTATTGCCTTGAGCTTCTGCCCTAGAGAATAATCCAATGGATTGAGGTCCAGACTTCCCCTAGGCCATTCAGCAGCTGCAATGAACCTTGAAACATTGGCTGCCAACCACTGTTGCATGGTCTTTGCTTTGTGTGCAGGAGCGCTGTCCTGCTGAACAATCCATGATTTCCCTTCAAACAGCCTTGAATTTATACGTGGTATCACCTTTTCCAACATTGCCTGGTAGACAGCTGCAGTAGTCTTCACTCCACTTTCGCAAAAATGCACCTCTGAAGCTCCCCGCCAGGAAACCGCCCACCATACCATGACAGAAGTGGGGTGATGTCCTCGGTGCACACATGGAACTTGGTCTCTTGCTTCCTTGGAGGACCGTGCATACACACGATTGTTTTGCTTGTTAAACGACTCTTCCATGGTGAATATTGTTTCATCTGTGAAAAGGATGTCGTGAAACTGACTCTTCCCTTACATCGTCAACAAAGCCTGGGATTGAACCTGGCGTATCTCCTTTAATTTTTCGGTTAATAAATTTCGTGTGTACTTTTTATATGCACGAACATGTAAATCATCCTTCAAAATGTGTGACGTAGTTCGTAGAGAAATATTCACATCATGAGACAAAATTGTTTGTTTACGTAAAGGCTTGCATTGAATCCTTGCACGAACAGGGTTCACAGCTTCCTTTGTCCGTACAAACCTAGGACAGCCCGATCTGACATGATCATCAGTTTGATTGTTTGTTTAAACCGTGCTATTGTCTTAAACACAAATCATTCGTTGATACCAAATGGTTTCAGCATGGAAAAAATTTCCTTAGCTCACTTTCCACAACAAAATAATGCCAATACAGCGATATGGTTCTCGTACACTCCCCAATTCATCTTTCTTTCGTGTTTCCTGCTGGTACACTGCCAGCTGGTTACTCATGCTGTAGGTCACATTATAGATGACAACATACAGCGTTGCCACGCTTCTTCACTCGCAATTACAGTTTTACAGCGAGTCTAGATTTTACTGACAGAACTTTTGGCTGTACTGTGTATTATTTAAAGTAAGCATGGTTTTAACCAGACTTGTAAGTATGTACACCAACACTCGCCATATGGCAACTGCGGCCTTTGGGGTAACTTCACCCCACCACGTGATGACCAGACCCATTTCTCAGGTGGAGGCACCCAGAGGGTACCATTACCTCCAATGGTAGGGTGATAGCGAAGATGACGGTGAGGCAAGGGGACCTACAGTTTGTAGTTTATACCGTGGACTCTGAACCATGCTGGGCATAGGGGATACTTTACCTGAGCTAGACAGAGGTGAAGGCGCATATAAGGCCGACTCAAAATCGACACCCCACAGCCGGGAATTGAACTTGGACCCTGAGCATGAGAGTTGCAAATGAAACTACTGCGCTACCCCGGCACCCCTTTAACCAGACTTAACATGAAGTGACAACAAATATCATAAGGAAATTCATGATTATATTTATTCAGTAAAACACCAATAATGAATATATTGTCGCGAACCTGTCTCTACGATCGTGCGGCTTGTTTACACAATAGGAACTGATAACCAAGTGCTGACAGAGATAACATGCAGATAAAGGTCTGCCGAAACAAACAAACTGAGATAAATGGAAATTTCTAGTTACTTCTGGACTGATAGAGATAATTCGGTTTCTGGTTTATTTTAGAATGATCTAGAAATTATCAGGAGATATATAAGCGATTGTGACTCGCCATCCGGACAGTTGTAAACAGAGTGGAGTTGCAAGTTGTGAAACAAGAGTTGTTGTAAGACATGTAACAAGAGTGAGTGAATCGTGAGAGGTAAGCAGAGAACAGCTGAGAGTGTTGTAAACTGAACGCTGTTATTGGCATCGACCTTGGAAGATTGTGTTGTGATATGTGATGTAATTTTGCTGCTAGGGTGTGTATTTCTATGCAAATAAAGAACATTTAGAATTTTGGCAAATTGGACTGTTTAATTCTACGAACCCACAAAGTCACAATATCTAAGTTATATTCTACTTACATTGATACCATTTCTGCTGCAGTGCCAAAATCCACTCCATTATTTGCTGCAAATTGTACCACTAGAGGCCTGTCTCCTACAGAAAAGAGAAAAAGTTTATTATTTATTATATGCAGAAATAAAATGGCTACCTTTTAATGTTTTCATTTATTATTATACAATACTCAGTTTGAATGTCAAAGAACATATATACTAATCAATAGTAATATTACAATTAATTATTTCCGGGCTGTTTTGCCATGGTCTGTTGGCGTAAGAATGTCCAAACGTTTCATCCACAACTGCAGTAGACATCTTCAGTGGTGCAGTCGAAGTTTCCTTGGAGAGAGTTTCGCAGCGAAACACATCACACAACACACACAACAGACCATGGCAAAACAGCCCAGAAATAATTAATTGTAATATGGACTCTGGCCATGAAAGCTTGCGTTCGCTCATAACCAATAATAACCTTGAAAAAATTTAGCTGTTTAATTAGGGTTGACAGATTATTAAAATGGGACTTTGTTTTAACTGAAAAGATGTAATGCTATAACATATAATATACTCTCAGCACTATTAAACTATCATGAAGCTCTATTACTTCTCTATCCTGCTCCTAGTATTTATCTGACTTTGAAGATCTGGAACAAAGGTCTGGCCGCTGAAACTCTATGCAGCTCATCTGATATTTAAAAACATATTTAATTATGGCTTCAACTGTTGAGACCTCAAGGTAACATTGTTTCTCTGTCCACTACACATTCAGGAGTAAAATACGCTTTCAACATTGGTGGTATGACTAGGAACACTTAAAGATATACTCACTCAATTTCATTAATTCAGAGTACTATTCTACACATTTATTAAGTATTTAGGTATTATTTACACATCAGCTTCAGTTACGTACCTATATTGTGGACATGTTTTGCGAACTATTGTTTGCATCATCAGCTCTATTGCAACTAAAGCTTGATCATAGCTGGAGTTTCAACCCAATTCCACACAAACATGCCACCATCAACAGTTTCACACACAAATTAGTAAACTTACCCCTCAGCCAGCAAGAATATCACAAAAAATACCATCAAATCTTAAAAACTGCAATTAAAATTCGACATGGAAAAAGCCTTTCAGACAAAAAAATTAAATCATTGAAACTTCAAAAAAGATTAAAACAGATCACAGCTCTTTCACCAATGAAACAAGAAATTAGATTTGCTAAATTTACATACCACCCCTGGGCCACAAAAAAGTTCCAAAAAATATTCACGGAATTTAACATAGCACTGGCACCAAAACACAATTACAACATTAAAAACCTACTTAATAGCAACAATACAGATAAGATAAAACCAGGCATTTACAACATAAAGTGTAAAGACTGTGAAAAAATGTACATAGGAAGGACAAAGAGAAACATAGGTACTAGAAAGAAAGAACATTTTAGGCACTTAAGATACAGAAATATTGATAAGTCTGCAATAGCGGCTCATTTCAGGTCTGAAAATCATTAAATTGAAGATAGCATCAAATTACTAAAATACCTACAAAAACATACTGAACTCGTCATCTGGGGGAAAATATATTGTTGCGGTGAAAAGCACAGAAAGTTCGGTGCCGAGAGATAAGCACGGCTTGTGTACACAAAGAGCCTGCAGATTAAGATAACAGTCGGATAGTGTATCACTGAGACAAGACTTACCTGACACAGATAAGTGAGGTAATTGGAACATTCTGGTGACGTCTTGATTGTTTTATAGAACTTTCGATGTCTTGTTTATTCCAGAAATATCTAGTGATTGTTACAGAAATCTCTCGAATTTATCAATGAAGTATTTAAGAAGGCGACGGCCCGCCAAGAGTGAGTCGTAAGCAGTAAACAGCTGTAGAGTGTTGTAATGAGAGCTGATGTTGTAAAGTGATGTAATCAGAATGCTGTTTGGTCATCGACCTTGGTAAACTGGGTGGATGTGTTGTAATGCTGTTACTTGAGAATTGATCAGAGTGTATTTCTATGGAAATAAAGAACATTTGGAATATCTGCAACTCAGACTTTTAATTCTACGAACCCACAAAGTCACAATACTCAGAGAAACATGAAAATTAAGTAATAAACTTCGAAATCCCACCATAATACAACCCCACATTTAAATTCATCACAAAATCAACAGATGATAACAGCAACTCCAGAACTACCCACACCACTGGATCGAGCTTTAGTCGCATTAGAGCTGATGATGCAAACAATAGTTTGCAAAACATGTTCTCAATATAGGTACGTAAGTGAAGCTGATGTGTAATAAATAGGACTCATCTATAATTTAATATATGTTTCGCTTCACTGTGGTGTTCCAATACAGTAAAATTTTTATATCAGTGACAGAAATCATACCTGATCTTCTTGCCTGATGAGCTGCTGCACTAAGAAGCGGTACAAAGATTAGTAATATATCATGCAAAAAATCTGGCAGGGACTTTGTTAATGGAAGCTAATTACATAATACAGAATAGCAATCAGACCACAAAGCTGAACCATACCTACTTCCATTGAGAAAATTTAATCTTGTTCTTTCAATCAATAAACAACTAATGTGGTATACATTAAAAAGTAGTAAAATCAATTTTATATACTAACTTTCATTAGTAGTGAACTCATTATCTCTTGCTCTTGAAGATTTAATGAATGAATCAGCAAGGATCATGGGTGTAAAGCAAAGATCACAGCCATATTTTCTCACAAGTGCCCGAAATGGTAGCCTGTAAAATAAATATCAATATCTGCAACACTGATCTTTTCTATGTCTTATCTAATAAGACTAAATCATTTCCAGACAAGTACTAGGATGAGAATAATACCCTATTTTGCTGAAATTTTAATATTTGAGATAGTGCGGAAACATGAAAAAACATTACATTTATTCAGTTTGTATTTCTTAGGTGCCTACCTGATAGTTGCACTTTAAAGTTAACAACTCTTGAAACTGAAACAACTTCTCAAAAAATAGATAAAAATGGAAGACTATTAAATAGATTTATTGCTATACAGTAAAAAATTAAGAGGAACAATACAATATTGGAAATTAATTGTTCTTTCACACCAGCCGTGTGTAGGATGCCCTATGATAGGGTAGAGCCAGACTGAAAAATTCAATGCCATAGCCGTGATTTGAACCACAGATTTTCTGATCTCCGTCCAGCCGCTCTATACTCTGTTTCATATAACCTTGCCCCGCTGACATGTATCACTCCGCGTCCAACTACCTTCCCCCTCGTCCTAATTGGCTAATGCTTTCGCGCCATAGGCGGTGCCTTTCTGTCACATTTAAACCTGCAGTAAACGTCATAATAATTGCCGGGAAGATAAATAAAATCATACAAATAAGGATATGAAGGCATGCAAAAATACAAGTTTATAATGAAATGAGCAAGTTGGCATTTAATGACGGAGCAATGTAACAAACAAGTTTATAATGGAAGGCCTTCGGCCTTTTCCACTGGGATTTTTTAAACCAGCACACATACCTTTCAAAAATGCTTGTCTTTCAGCCTTAAAAGCCGTGTCACACCATACCTTACTTTTCGTGTGTTCTTCATTCTCCCAAATCTTGTCAAGGTCGTATATTTTGCGACTTGTATCTCGGTACAGTCTGACTGTCCTTAAATAACGTCTTCGCCACACAGCAATATCGCCTCTGTTTTTAGCACATTTTTCTTGCCTCTTTTTTCATTCACAAACCCCAGCTGTATAAGCAATCTGCTGAACTTTGGTGAATCTGCATCCTCATTTACAGCAGATGAAATGTTATTTATGTTAGGGAGTTCGTTTCTAAAGAAAAAACTATACACATGACGACGCACAGCACTTTTCACGTATTTTCTCCGAGCACGCGCTTTGGTTTGTTCCTACTTTTGCCTGGAGTGGTAAGTTTTCCTGTTTTCTCAATTTCACATCGCGATGTTCTTACGGATCTAACACTCACACCTGTAACTTCAGAGCACAGCTGTTCGACTTCTCTCACTGACAAAGACGGATTCTTCTCTATAAGTGCATTAAACACATGCACAGCAATTCTTTTTTCGCATGTTTGTAAGGATTTACCCTCGCGATGTTTCAGCGAAAAACTGGCAGTAGACTCTGCCATTATTCATAGAAGTACACGCGCAATAAACGATCAATAAAATAATTTAGCTCTCGCACTCGCCATAACAACCTTCGAATGCCGATATATGACTAATCCAGTTCAAAACAAGGTCAGTGATAAAAGTCATATAAACAAATATGTACCGCTGAAGCACGTGCTATCGTGTCATGTGCTTGAGAGCAAAGGAACCTCCTCTTTACTTCGTTTAAGAATTAACATGCATTTCAGATAAATCAACTGTGTTGCGTAATATAAAACAGTTACGAAAATATAAATTTGACAATTCTCTTCCAACACATATAGTTATATACAGATATATCACCATGTTAAATAACGAACTAATTTTTACCGCACGACAGTCTTTACCAGAACAGCAGCCAATGAGAGGTGATTAGGTCACGTGAGCAGTAAGAGATACTGGGCAAACTTACGTGGAACAAGGAGTAAACCATTGAGCTACTATGGCCAACGTGCCAACATGACATTAAATTCTCCAAGTGACTCATGTTTTTTCCAGCAAACCACTAGGAGTTCTCATAAACACATGAGACAACTACCTTAATGACGACTTACTATACTGTAAGTACTTTAAGGCCCGGGCTTTATAGTTAACCACTAGGAGTTCTCTTAAACACATGAGACAACTACCTTAATGACGACTTACTATGCTGTAAGTACTTTAAGGCCCAGGCTTTATAGTAAACCACTAGGAGTTCTCATAAACACATGAGACAACTACCTTAATGACGACTTACTATGCTGTAAGTACTTTAAGGTCCGGGCTTTATAGTAAACCACTAGGAGTTCTCATAAACATATGAGACAACTACCTTAATGACGACTTACTATGCTGTAAGTACTTTAAGACCCGGGCTTTATAGTAAACCACTAGGAGTTCTCATAAACACATGAGACAACTACCTTAATGACGACTTACTATGCTGTAAGTACTTTAAGGTCCGGGCTTTATAGTAAACAACTAGGAGTTCTCATAAACACATGAGACAACTACCTTAATGACGACTTACTATGCTGTAAGTACTTTAAGGCCCGGGCTTTATAGTAAACCACTAGGAGTTCTCATAAACACATGAGACAACTACCTTAATGACGACTTACTATGCTGTAAGTACTTTAAGGCCCGGGCTTTATAGTTCGGACCACTGTTAGGTACAATTAATGGAAATTAATTGTTCTTTCACACTAGCCGTGTGTAGGATGCACTATGAAAGGGTAGAGTCAGACTGAAAAATTCAATGCAATAGCCAGGATTTGAACCCCGGATCTTCTGGTCTCCATCCAGCTGCTCTAAACCACTGAGCTACTATGGCCAACGTGCCAACATGACATTAAATTCTCCAACTGACTCGTGTTTAAATATTGATAATGTAAATCTGTGCATACCATTATGTCAAAAACTCAACTGTGCTTAAAATGTAATTCATTTCCATTATGCATAAGAAACTCATCTTTATTATAAAAACAATGGGTTAACAAATACATTTTGAGCTCTTTTTTAAAAGTATTTCTGTCTATCGATGACTTCAGTCTGTTTGGTAATATGTTGAAGTATTTTGATCCAGCATAAATAATATTTTTATTTCCAAAATGGCCCCTATATGATTGAAGAAAAAAGTTATCTTGTCTGCGAGTGTGGTGTTTGTGTATATCTTTATTTAGGCAAGGGGATACTGTTGAGTGTTTTCTTACATACAAAATAACATAATTTATGTATATAGTTGCGGCGACAGGCATAAAAGTTTCAGCGCAAATAGCTAAGACGGATAGTGTTTCACAGAGATAAAGAGCTTGCATAAGCAGATAAACATAGCACCGGAGATAAAGGACTTGCCGGCACAAATTAAGTTACGCTTCTGGAAGGGGATAGAATATTTGATTTCTTGATTGTTACAGTACATTCTCAAATTATCAATGAGGTATTTAAGGGAGTGACGACTCGCCAAGAGTCAGTCGCAAACAGAAGTAAACAGCTGTAACGATGTTGTAACAGGAGTGTTGTAAACAGATGTAATCAGAATGCTGTTGTTGTGATCATTGACCTTGATAGATTGTGTATGTGACGTAATACTGCTACTGTGAGTGTATTTCTACGCAAATAAAGAACATTTTGAATTTCTGCAAATTGGACTTTTAATTCTACGAGCCCACAAAGTCACAATATACAAAAGAGGGGTAACATTTTGAATTTCTTAAAGTATGGTCTACAGGACTCAGATTGTGGCAACTTAGCTAAAACTCTAATAGCCCTCTTTTAGACTGAAAATAGATGTGCAAAAAGAGTCTTGCCAGCAGAACCCCATAACATAGCCCCATATTCCAGATGTGAATGAAATAAAGAAAAATGTATGTTATGAAATGGTTGAGGAGGTAAAATGTTAACTTAGTTGATGTAACAAAAACACAGTCTTGTTAAGTTTAGAGTAAACAGTCAAAATATGATTAAGCCAGGAGAGATTATCATCAATGTTAATGCCTAAAAATTTTGGGAGTGCACTGCTAAGTAAAGGGAGACCTTCAGAGCTTGCGTTCAAAATGACATCCTGCAGCTTTAACACAAGATTTCAGTCTCCTGTGGTAAGACTGCTGCACACGTTCTAGCATTTCAGTAGAAATTTCAGAGCAGGCAGCAGTTACCTTCATTCATAACCTACTGCTTGAACTATCACTAACTGACAAGAATATTGCAATGCACAAATGAACTACAAACACTTGCAAAGAAACCATAACAACATTCAACTAAGCCAGTTGAATGGAACATATAATTAATTGTTGGTATGTAAAAGTTTCAAAATAAGATATCTTGTGAACTACTCACACTAGAATCCTGCGGAGAACACCATTAACATTCTAATGTAACATACTTTGATGTTTTGATGTAATTAGGCAATGTCACATTTAAAAAAGGTATATGTTTGCTCCAAAAATACACCTAAGTGTTATTAAAATCTGCTTATAGGCTAAAACTATGAGCCCCTAACTACCAAACAATACTGTGAAATCTGCACATCAACAGCACTTTCCATTTCGGAAATATAGGCGATGCAAGTTTTAAGAGAGTCGTCGTACATATATGAAGGGAAGTCAAATGAAAATCTTAACAGTGTAATTCAAAATAGACATTTTGCACCATTGTTCTGTAAGTTAGCAGGGCTCCTGAAGTACGGATTATCGAAAAGGTGGCAGTATACTGCAGACAAGCAAACATACCCATAATACCAGTTCAAAATGGCTTGTTTCAGCTATTGTTTTTACCAGGTTAGCCAATGGCTGAAGTAAAAAGGTGACGGTGATGATTTATAAATAAAGGCACTCAACTCCATAGTCATCAGCGCCCTTTCAGAAACTGTATTTTATTTTTCTATTTTTTTACTTTATTCTATAAACTTAACTTTAATTTTGCTTTGGCTTTGCTCTGGCTCCGCTTTGGCTGCACTTTAGCTCTGCTTTGGCTTTGCTTTGGCTTTGCTTTGCCTTTGCTCTGGCTACGCTCTGGTTCTGCTCTGACTTCTCTCCGGCTTTGATCCTATCTCACTCTAATTTCACTCTAAACTGACTCTTAACTTGGCTCTGGCAGGTTCTGGCCCCCGTTCCAGTTCCGCTCTGGCATCACTCTAACTTCATTCTTTAACTAACTCTGGCTTGGCTCTGGCTTTGCTATGGCTCTGCTCTGGCTGCACTTTATCTCTGCTTTAGCTTTGCTTTAACATTGCGTTGACTTTGCTCTGGATCCACTTTGTCTTTGCTTTGGCTTTGCTCTAGCTCAGCTTTGGCTTTGACTTGACTTTGCTCTGGCTCTGCTCTGGCTTCTCTCCGGCTTCGATCCTATCTCACTCTAAACTCACTCTAACTTGGCTCTGGATTGGCTCTCGTTAGGTTCCGGCCCGCGTTCTGGTCCCACTCTGGCTTCGCTCTGGCCTCACTGTAACCTCATTCTTTAACTAACTCTGGCTTAGCTCTGGCTAGGCTCCAGTCACCGCTCCGGTCCTGCTCTGGCTTGGGACTGACATCACTCTGAAAGGTGATTCTTCTTTTACTCTTTACAGGAGTTTGTAGTGTCATTGCTGGATGTGTTTCAGGCACTTACTAAAATTACTCTTTGAACTGATTAAACACGAAAGCAGACTGATATGGAAATGCAACAAAACAGTAACAAAGGTAATGTAGTACAGTGAAATACACAAGTGGTAGCATTGGGATGAGGACAATGATACTCAATTGTTACTTTTGGAATGCTAAATTGGATCATTCATAGTACTAGAGTCAATAATTAGTGTGTATGTAGCAGTAAGCTTTTGTCCCTCTTTTATGATGCACCACTCATACAAAATTAAGAGGACTTCATAGCATACTCTCGTAAAATTCAACATATACATTTCTATTTAAACTAGCTTAAACATTTGTATTTTTCTATAACATTTTATGACATTTACCTTTAATGTCATGCTGACCTTTTTCTCCGTTTCAAATTTAAATTTTGTTTTTGGATTATGGTTGTGGATTTCTTTATTTGTAGTCAAAACTCTGACTTCTTGAGATTGGCATCATGGCTGAGTGGTTAGATCACTTGGCTCTCACCAAGGTGGCCTGGGTTCGATCCCAGGTAACCACAAAGTAAGATCTGTAGTGGACAGCACAACACTGGGACAGGTTTTCTCCAGGATCTCCAGTTTCCCTGCCATCTCATTCTACCGGTGATCAATCTTCATCTATGTATCATCAGTATCACTGCTGCGGTGCCGTATGTAGTAAAGGCGGGCATTAAACACTAACCATTTCATTTCCCACTGACAACACGTCTTCGTGAATATTGTAAACAAAGTTTAAAGCAATTTAGTCAGCCACTGCTCTGGGTATATAGCAATAATGCAATTAATTGATATTACTTTACAGTGGAGAATTTAGAATAACTAACATAAGCAAAGCAAAGCAATAGAGTTCCTTAGATATGTTACCACTTAATGAACTGCAACCATCACAGGTTGCAGCAGTAGTGTCATTTGAAAGACAGCATATAAGAAAGATGTCAAATATGTCATTCCATTACATAAAATATGTATAAAAATCAAGTATAGAGATATATTATACCGAGAACATTATCCTCAAACAGTACAACTAAAATCAGCCACTGTCAATTTCGTTTTATGTTGTTGCATAAGCATCTAAAAGCTATGTAATCTATTTTACAATGGAAATAATTTAGAAAGAAGTCCACTAAATGCACTATGAGGTTTCTCAATACTTATTTATTATAATTTAGTACAATAACATTTTCCGATTTCCCTATAGATGCAAAAAGTTTGAGGGTCATAAGCCTCAAAACTTAGCCAACATATTGAGGCCACAAAGCTTAGTCAAGGGATGTTTATAAGAAAAGTAAAGTAACTGCAAAATGATTCATTTTTCATTGTTTGTCCGGCTGATGTTAGGCAGCTCTGGAAATCGTTTACTGTAACACTTTAGTTTATTAAGCCTCTATGATAAAATGTTTGAAATCGAGAACTGCTACGTTATGACGACATTGCTGCACGGATTGCTGGTTGATTATACCAAACTGCCACGGGCCGAATTACTGCAAGATATTAGTGTTAAACATACATAATCTTAAGAAGGAAGTGAGAAGTGGCATTTTCGTACTTACTTGCTATACCGAACCATTGGAGCACACACCTTTACGTTCTTATTTGCTTTGAAAAGTTCTAAAACGGGAGATTCGGACATCCTGTTACATGAACATAAAATGCTTTCATGTACTTTTACATCATCACACCATTTCTGCCTTTGTATTTATGCCCCCAAAGAAAATGTGCTCTTCTGTTGAAGCTGCCATTTCCATTATTCTAATAATTTGCGGTGTAACTTCCTCACACGTGGAATAAATTATGTGATAATATGGTTTATTGCAGTTATCACTGCCTTCGTGATCACCTATGTACCCTAACAGGACACCAAACCAGAACAATTTCCCAAAAATTTTGAGGTTATCTTTCACATCTGGTTGAATAATAACAAATAGTGAATACTAGCATTTGTCTTCATTTTCCACTGTAATTCAGTTTCTTGATTGCACTTTAGCTAACATCAAGAACCCATCTTGCTTATGGATTTCTGGTAAGATTCTCATTAATTGTGAATACTCATGTTTTGACTATTTCTAACATCTTTTATTTTCACATCCTTTACCACTAGATCCAATGTAAAAATGGTTTAAAAACGGATTAGAATAACAGAGAATACCTTGGAAAGTGTTTAGGGAAGAGCTATGTGGCCTACCGAATAATAGGCTCTCATTCTGTTAGGGAGCATCACGTGAGCATTTGTATGCTAAGATTATTGTGAAGGCGGGAAGCGACATGAGTAAAGGACTGTGCATGTATTGTATTAATGCTGTCAGTCCAAGGAAGGGAGTGAAATCCTACAGTTTGGTGTGATTTTAAGTTTTTCTGCCTTCTAATGTTGCAAATGGGGTAACAAATGCGTAGTTTGGGGAAGTAGAGTTGAGATAATGGCGTGTAGAGGCTGTGAGAATACTTTGTACAGCGTTACGAGAGAGTATCTAGGTGAGGAAAACAAACACAGACTGCTGCAGTTATTAATAAAGCACGGTCTTATTAATGAAGTGTATTTGTGTCCAGTGTGTGAGAACGTCGTTTCAGCAAATTGGAAAAAGGGAAGACGGATAGTTTTTACGTGCAATAGAGGTCATCAACAATTGAGGATTAGTGCCAAAACAGGAACTTTTCTTGGTGACACTCACCTATCACCGGACAAAGTAATCCACTTCTGTGTAATGTGGTGCTTAGTACACAGTCCTAGGTTTAACTTTATACGGGACGAGCTGAAATGTTCCTCTACTACCGTAGCACACTGGTCGAAATACTGTCGAGAAGTTTGCATAAACTGGGCTTTGGGAAACCGCAGGCGAATTGGTGGAGTTGGAACAGTAGTGGAAATAGACGAGTCCAAATTCGGCCAGAGGAAATATAACCATGGGCAACATTGGTTTTTTGCAGGGGTGGAGCGTGAGGTGAAAACTAACTTTTTCCTTGTACCTGTAGAAACTAGGGACAAGAAAGCATTACTTAGCGTAATTCAGGATTGGATTTTTCCGGGAACAACTATAGTATCAGACTGTTGGAAGGATTATAATGTTCTCGAAGATGAAGACTTCCAAGCCCTTCAGGTAAACCACTCCATGGAATTTGTCAGCATTTGTGCAAATGGGAATATCGGTACCATGAAAGCACAAAGACTGGTAATACCTGTATTCCGGCACGTACGGCGGCAACACTTTGAGGGTTATCTTGCTGAATATGTGTTTAAAGAAACGTACACTAGAGATGACAGACTACATCATCTGCTTTTAGAAGCAGCAAAAGCCTTTCCTCCTCAAGTATAATATTTTTTTTTTTTTTTTTTTTTTTTTTTTTTTTTTTTTTTTGAAGTCCAGTAGTAGGAAAGAGTGAAATAAAAGTGGAAAATTCTTTTTATAGAAAAAAGTTTGTGCAAGTGGCAATAAATAAGTTGCAACCTTGTTAAATGTGTATGATTGATTAATTTTGATACTACCCTCTTCCCTTATCCTGAATTCTTAGGGTTTAGCTACACTTTGACTTCTATATGGTTACACTTTGCAGCTTAGGGTGCTCAAGACCTTGGCTATGCCTTTCATAGATGGCAGTGTTTGTTGCTTTATATTGGTAGCACTGTCAGCAAGCAGGGCTCTCAAAGAATGAAGCAAAACCAAACAGACCCTCTACGACAGAGAACAAAAAGAAGAACAACAGCAATTACAAAACCACATCCAACAACTACAACAACGAATAGGCTGACGAAACTTTAAAAATCTCAAATAAAACACCAATTCAAAGCAACACAACAAACATGACCGATGTAGAGCCAATACCACAATAAAAAATGAATCATAAGACAGTAATACAATTAATTATTTCCGGGCTGTTTTGCCGGGGTCTGTTGGCGTAAGAATGTCCAAATGTTTCGTCCACAACTGCGGTAGACATCATCAGTGGCGCGGTCGAAGTTTCCTTGCAGAGAGTTTTGCTGCGTCCAACAGACCACAGCAAAACAGCCCGGAAATAATTAATTGTATTATGGATTCCGGCCGTGAAAGCTTACGTTCTCTCAATCATAAGTCAGGTCTTCCTGGGCACATCCGAACGTGAAGTGGCTTGTTGAAGCTAATACCACGCACGATGATCTCTGCCAGACAAACCTCAAAACAAAGAAACACTTCTGGGCTAAAGAGGGTATATCCCTAAAAAGCCTTGTTACCCAGTACCAAAATTCCACATTTTGATTTTTTGATTTTGCAAGCAATGGTTTTAATGTCATGTTGATACGTGTAATGTCAGAACAGTCTCATATTGGCATGTATGTCAGAACATTTTTTATGATGTCCATACATACAGTAAACAGGAATTGGGTCAAAGTAGTAAAGTAAGTTATTCACTGTAGGAATATTGTACATACAGTTTCTGAATTTTCATTTCTAAACTTGTGTATATGTTTATTGTATAATTTTTACTTATAAGTACTTGACATGTCCTATATCATGTACTATGATCAAAAGGATGAATAAATACTACTACTACTACTACTACTACAACTACAATATTCATGGCTTCGTAAAATTTGTACCCATAAAAATAATACAAATCTTTTCAGTAATACAATTATGAATACAATAGTAATTAACAGAATAATAATACAAATAGTAATTAAGAATAATGCAACTTAGGTCACACAATTTTTAATGTATTACATTTTTAAGAACTAGACTGTAAGAGACATTATAACTTTTACCAAAAAAAATCAATATTTATTTCATTATTTAATTTTACTTCTTAGAAACTCATCTTTTGTCTGTGGCATTATTTTTAATAGGATATATTTTACAGCTTTTCTGAAATTTTTATAATTTAGATTTTTTAGCTTAGCTGGGAGTTTATTATATAGAATGATTCCTTTGTGAGAGATGAAATCCAGTCTCAGAGTGAGGCAATGAAGATTTAAATATATATTTTTTTGTTCCTTGTATGTGTGACAATCTGAATTACTTGTAAATTGTGATCTATTCCTATGTATAAATTACTTCATAAATATAAATACATTGAACGGGTAGGATGTGAAATTCTTGAAATAATTGCCTGCTTTCTGTTCTTAAGGGAACCTTTTTAATTATTTTTAATATTCTTTTTTGCATCTTATATATGCACGACGACTTGGATGTAGACCCCACAGATTAATTCTATATGTAATTATAGGTTGTACATATCCAAAATAATACTTATTACTTCAATGTTTAGTACCTTTGTTAGAATTCGGAACGCGTAGCACAGTTGACTTAGCTTTTCACTTTTTTTTTTTTTACGTCCACCCCAACGTTAAGTTATATCGGACGGTGAATGAATTGGGTGAAATGGTGCTCAAATGAGTCCAGGATCCATTGAGCTTAGAGTTACCCGACATTCGTCTTGAAGGATAAGGGAAAACCCCAAGAAAACCTTATCCAGGTAACTCACCCTGACCGAGATTCGAACTTGGGACCTCTTGAACGTGAGGCAGACATGCTACCATCTACGCTACCGAGGCGGGCTAGATTTTCACTTAATTGCTTTATATGATGCTCCCAATTTAGACGAGTCAATCCATATTCCCAAAAATTTTGTAATCTGAGTTTCTGTTACAAAGGACCTGTTAATGAGAAACTGGATGGAGTGATACCGAGTTTTTTGAGTAAAGTTAATGGAGACAGTTTTATCTGTATTTGCTACTAATTTATTATTTATAAGCCACTGTTGAATTTCTATCATTGTCTCGTTTACCATGGCTTGCAGATCAACAGAATTTTTATTACCAAGTACCATATTGATGTCATCTGCAAATAATATTGTGTTTGCATGTCTTAAATTCAAGGGAAGATCATTTATATAAACTAAAAACAACACTGGGCCCAGAATAGAGCCTTGTGGAACTCCTCTGTTTATCTTTTTCCGTGTGGATTTTATATTTCCTATTTCCACCAGTTGCTCCCTTTCCTTCAAGTGGGATTCAAACCAGTTATCTGCTTGCCCTCTTATCCCATAGTGATGTAATTTTCTTAGTAGAATGTCGTGTATAGCAGAAGAATATTGTGTATAAAAATTACTTTTGATTCCTAAGCTAACGATGGATTTTCTTTACTATTTGGCCCAACTCCTCTGTCTGCTGTGCACTCCATTTACTGCATTTATAGATTCTTCCACATTACTTGTGAATAGAAGTAAAAAAAGATTAAATTGAAACAAAAATATGTTACAATGGGATGGCTACCTGATTTTATTTGCATCCTATTTTGGATTTGGTAGAGGTATCTCATATACCTACTATATAATGCTATATATTAACAGCAACAGATAAAAATTTTTGATAGAAATATTTTGAGTTCTATCTGAAGACTTTGATAGCACAGATCATTATATTTTTGCTGCAAAAGTTATATTTTTGTGTCATTAACAAGAAGTTAATAAATACAGATATGGAGTTCTCAAATTTCTTGTATTAATGTGCAAGTCTTAACTTCTATATTTAAACATTTGGTTTACAGCTGGTTATATCTATTGCTTTATTTAATTTTAAGAAAGGATTTACTTATATATGGCTGTGCCAAGGCTGTGTGGTTAGACCACTTGGCTCTCACCAAGGCAGCCTGGGTTTGATCCTAGGTTTGATCCTAGGTGACTGCAAAGTGAGATTTGTGGTGGAAAACATGGTGCTAGAACAGGTTTTCTCTGGGTCCTACGGTTTCTCCTGTCAGCATTCCACCAATTGCTCCATCATCAAGTTTCCTCGTCCTCATATATATCATCCAATTCATCTTCACACCAGGCATTGGGCTGATCACCTATTCTGGTTCTCTATTAGATCCAAAGCTTCAGTTTCTCAGGCCCGACCTTAAAAGGGATAGAGGAACAAGAATCCCCTAGCCCCACAGTAGTGGTACAACTAGGGAAGTTAAAAAAGAAGAAGATTTACTTATATATGCAGTTGTACTGTTATTAACAGCTTTACTGTGTTCAGTATCATATGTATTTGGTTGTTAATGGTAAAAGTGGCAACAGCAGTAATGAAAAGCACCAAAGGAACATTCAAGAGCAGCCCCTATGTGGCGTCGCAAAATTGGAAGTATGAGCCTAATTGTTTTCCAGCACATTCAATTTTGCCAGAGCTAAAAGATTCAACTTTGACAATGTTCCATTCTATATATATACAGAATGGAACATTGTCAAAGTTGAATCTTTTAGCTGTGATATAACAATTTGTAACTTAAAACTTCACTTAACTTATAAGAAATGATGACACTTTGCTTACTAATTGTTCGGGATTGCAATTTCATGGAAATTCTTCCACATCCTCAGCCAGAAACAATAAAAATGTTGTCATTGTTACAAACGCTAGATGTTAATATGTTCTTGTTAGTACTACCAAAATCTGAAAATAAAACAGATTTAAAAACAGAAACGACTGCCGGTATTTCAAAATTCATTACGCAATGTTTGTTTTTTAAAATAAATATCTTTTCCCAAACCATTAAATCTATTGGACCATTTAATTGTTTTAGTAATTTAACTTCTCGATTTATTTCATAGTTAAATGACCAAAAATGATCTGCTACAGTTGATTTATCATTGTTTGTACTTCATGTTACAAATATTGTTCTTTCGTTCTGGTTTCTAAATTACGTGTTGTCTTTCCAATATAAACTTTATCACAATTGAAACAATTAAATTGATAAATATCAGATGTTTTATTATTAGGAATTTATTTTAATTTTTTATTATTAGGATCTTTTATTTTAAGAATTTGTTTTATTTTCAGATTTTGGTAGTACTAACAAGAACATATTAACATCTAGCATTCGTAACAATGATGACATTTTTGTTGTTTCCGGCTGAGGATGTGGAAGAATTTCCATGAAATCGCCATCCCAAACAATTTATAAGAAAAGTGTCATCATTTTTTATAAGTGAAGTTTGAAGTTACAAATTGTTATATTTGTATATATTTGTTTGCTTCGCTGTTAATAGCTTCATATTTTATGTATTTAATGTTCCATTCCTTCGACTACACAAATTTTGGTTTCTTTCCTTGACCCGCAGAGCGAAGGGAGCGGAGCGAAGGAGCAAAAGGGAGCGAAAAAGCCAGCATAGAGTTTAGTTCAGTTCGTTTGCTAGTTGATCAGGAAATATTAAAGTTATATATTGTGTAAGTCCCTTCTTTTGGTTTATATGCTATGTATATTCACATTTTATGTAAAGTGCTCTTGATTTTTGATATGGAAACACATAAACATAAAAATTTATTCACAAGGAAGTGTTAAAATTTTGAGCCTTTGAAACAGCTTCTTACAAGGAGCCGTAATGTTGATGCCACATGTTGCTCTGTTTTAATGTCTGAATTAGACAAAAAGAATATAAAAATTATTTGTGGTTGGTTTATTGACACTCGTCACTTACTTTTTCATATATTTATGAGAGACTAGTTTCAAAGGCCCTGGCCTCCATTTTCAATCTCTTCCCACCTAGAAAATGGAGGCCAGGGCCTTTGAAACTAGTCTCTCATAAATATATGAAAAAGTAAGTGACGAGTGTCAATAAACCAACCACAAATAATTTTTATATTAATTTTGACGTCACTGTTACTAAATTCCTCCAAACACACAACATAGACAAAAAGAGTTCAATGACCTGAGTGAAAAGGTAGCCAATCTCAACTTGAATATGATACTCTCTGTATGCACTTTCCAATTAAGATTTCCATCAAGTTTATATCACTGATATTAGTAGCAGCTGTTGTAAATGTATTTTTCTTCTACCAAAATGGTTGCTATTATACATAAACCTTTTATTCAATCAGTGGCATTGACTACACAATCAGAAAGCTGCAATGCAATAGCTATTTGTAGAAGAATTTCAGTGATATATATTTAAATTACAAAAATTAAGTAAATGGCCTATAAATAATATAACTTACTATGTGTGTTTGGAGGAATTTAGCAACAGTGACGTCAAAATTAATCGTAAAACTATTTGTAGTTGGTTTATTGACACTCGTCACTTACTTTTCTTATATTATTCAGGGACTAGTTTCAACCTCCATTTTCAACCTCTCTCCCACTAGCATCTGTTGTCTGCTCTCTCTCTCTCTCTCTCTCTCTCTCTCTCTCTCTCTCTCTCTCTCTCTCTCTCTCTCTGGTGGAACTATGAACTTCTTTGTCAAATTATCTACTGGTGTGATTTCAAAGTTCATTATGCGGTCCTTATTTTTCCATATGAATATGTTCTCCCATGTTGTCAATTTATTTTGGTTTATCACTCCTTTTAATAATTTTTTATTTGGATCAATGTCATGATTTTCAGCAGTCAGCAGTAGCAATTCATTTTTAGAATGAAAATCATGATATTGATCTAAATCCAAAATTATTAAAAGGAGTGATAAACCAAAATAAACTAACAACATGGGAGAACATATTCATATGGAAAAATAAGGATCCCGTAATGAAATTTGAAATCCCACCATTAGATAATTTGACAAAAAAGTTCATAGTTCCACCACCAGAGAGAGGAGAGCAGGCAACAACAGATTGAGAATGAAGGCAACAGCACTTGAAACTAGTCTCTCAATAATATAAGAAAAGTAAGTGACGAGTGTCAATAAACTGACTACAAATATCGAGATTTAACTGTATTGGAACACCACAGTGAAGCGAAAAATTATTAATTTTTAGATGAGTCGTATTTTTTACACATCTTTTTACACATCTTTTAAAACATGGTACAGATACGTAGACGACATCTTTGCAATAGTGCCCTACAAACAAATGGATGATGCTTTGAAACTACTCAACCTGCAAGAACCCAGCATACAAGTCACAGTGGAAACTGAAGAGGACTGTACTCTACCTTTTTTAGACCTTAAAATCAAAAGAAGCAATGAAAAACTAGAATTTGGCATCCATAGAAAAGCAACACACACAGATAATTACATCAAAGCAAATAGTTTCAACCCAATTCCACACAAACATGCAACCATCAACAGTCTGACACACAGATTAGTAAATCTACCTCTCAGCCAGCAAGAATATCAAAACGAATACCATCAAATCTTAAAAACTGCAATTAAAAATGGATATGGAAAAAACCTTGTAGATAAAAAACTAAAATCATTCAAACTTCAAAAGAGATTAAAACAGATCACAGATCTCACACCAATAAAACAAGAAATTAGATTTGCTAAATTTACTTACCACCCCTGGGCCACAAAAAAGTTCCAAAAAATATTCAAGAAATACAATATAACATTGGCACCAAAAAACAATTACAACATTAAAAACCTACTTCACAGTAATAATACTGATAAGATAAAACCAGAGGAAAAGTCAGGCATTTACAAGATTAAGTGTAAAGGCTGTGAAAAAATTTACATAGGGAGGACAAAAAGAAACATAGGCACTAGAAAGAAAGAACACTTCAGGCACTTAAGATACAAAAATATTGATAAGTCCGCAATAGCAGCTCATTTCTGGTCTGAAAATCATGAAATTGAAGATAGCACAGAATTACTAAAATACGTACAAAAACATAGTGAACTCGTCATATGGGAGAGGATATACATAGAAAAACATAAAAACCAACTAATGAACTTTGAAATCCCGCCAGAAGAGAGTCCCACATTTAAGTTCATCACTAAATCAACAGATGGCAGCAGCAACCCCAGAATTACCCACAGCGCTGGATCAAGCTTTAGTCGCATAAGAGCCGTAGATGCAAACGATGAGTTGCGAAACATGTCCACAAAATAGGTACAAAAGTGAAGCAGATGTGTAAAAAATACGACTCATCTAAAAATTAATGACTACAAATAGTTTTACGAATAACTTACTATGTTTTGCTGAGAATACCAATGGCTTTTTAGTGAAAATTTTATTTTTAGAAGCCATATGCTCTGACATTTTTTCACTTCATACTGATGCTAAATATGAATAATTGCTTACAAAAGTGATTGTGTCCTTGACTGATGTATGTTAATACTTATCCAGTTTTCCTTCCTTATAGAATAACATGGCCAGCTACAATAGTAATCCTGAAATGTATGCCAAAATAAAGGTTGAAGGACAGTCTGTCATCTCTGACACGGGCCAAGAGACTGAGACAGATCTTTTACCAGTCCCAGTTATGATGCTTCAGAACATTAACACTGATCACGATAACAAAATGGATATTTCTACATTTCCAGTAATAATAGTTGAGAACAACAAACAGACATGCAGTAGTGACTGTGAAATGAATATCAAAACAGAAATCGAAGAACCTTTCTTGCAGGAGAAACCATCAGCAGATACTGAATGCCAGTCAGAAGTATCTTTCATTTCAGATGTTCTGGTGAAAAATGAAATAAAGGTAAGTCATATAGAAAAAATGTATTTATATTTGCATTAAGAGCTACAAGTCTTTAAATTATTTATTTAAATTATATTTTTCTTTCTGTAAATAAAGTGCCAATGTATAATATTCTCATAGGAAGTTTTTGCAGACCTTAGTAAATTGAAGTCATAAGACCGCATCTATGGATATGAATCATTTTATAATAAAACTGTAAGACTGTGCATAACATATGTGATAAACTGTTTAGTAAAACAATAAATTCAATCACTAAGCTGTCTAGGCTTAAAAGAGGGGTTAAACTCACTTTTATGGTGTAGGTATTCAACTGGTGATTTGAGTGAATTAAATTTGTAGTTCACACAGAAATTATCAGGCATATAATAAATCCCAAGGGCCCACATTTTAAAAACAGTACTCCAAGCATAACAAAATTCTTATCTTGCTATGGCTATATGATGATGATGATGATAGTTGGCACTAGAGGCCATGTAGACCCTTGGCCTCCCTAACCACCCTCTTCCATTCTACTCGGTCCTCAGCTTTTCTTCTCCAGTCTTTAACCCCCAACTTTCTCAAGTTATCTTCTACATCATCTACCCATCTTTTCCTGGGTCTTCCTCTTCTCCTTCTGCCATTCAGCTTTCCTATGAATATCTTCTTAACTACACTGGTTTCCGGCATTCTCTGCACATGGCCAATGCACCTTATTCTTCCTTGTTTAATTTTCACTACTATATTTGATTGTCCAAATAGGCACTGTAACTCCAAGTTAGTCTGCATTCTCCATCCGTCCAAGTCCCTTATTACTCCAAATATATTTCTCAAAATCTTCCTTTCCACTGTAATAGCCACTGTTCTTCTCTGATTGTCAACACCCAGCTTTCTGAACCATACATTATTATTGGTCTCAGTACAGTTGTATATATTTTAATTATAGTATTCCTACTGACGTTCCTTGATTTAAACATATTCTGCAAGGCGTAGAAGCATCTGTTACCACTTGCTGTTCTTTCTTGAACTTCCACTGATGTTTTATTATCTACTGTTACTACAGATCCCAGGTATTTAAATTTTTCCAATCTTTGATATTCTTTCTCATGTAATTTAACTGTAGGTTCTCTTCTTCTTGCATCCCCATCACCTCCCATCTTCATATATTTGGTTTTACTAACGTTCACTACCAATCCTAGATCCTGTGCTTTCTCTTCCAACACTACATAACTTTCCTCAAGAGCTCTTATATTCCTTGTGAGAATTGCCACATCGTCAGCATATGCCACTATTTGTACTGATCTGGAAAGTATGGTTCCTCCAGGCTTTATGGATAATTGTTGGATTACTTTTTCCAAAGGTAAATTAAACAGCAGTGTGGATAGCACATCTTGTCTCAACCCCCTCTCCACGGTAAACATATCTGATAAATCTTGTTCCATTCTAACCCTGCATCTTGTCAATTCCATAGTCTTTCTTGTCAATCTCACCAGTTTCTCTGGTATTCCGAACTCTCTCATTATCTGATAAATTTTAGCTCTCTCCACGCTATCGTACGCCTGTTTAAAATCTACATACAGCTGGTGAAGCTGTTTGTCATATTCATAAAACTTTTCCAGTATTTGTCGTAATATAAAAATCTGGTCTAATGTAGAGCTATGTTTCCTATATTCTGCTTGGTAATCTCCAAGTATCTTTTCTAGCCATCGCTCCAGTCATATGGCAAGTATCTTGCCAAAATCCTTGTAAGTTCCATCTAGCAGTACAATCCCACTGTAATTTCCACACTCTGCCTTGTCTCCTTTTTTATGTATTGGACAGATTATTCCCACATCCCAGTCATTAGGCATTTCTTCCTTTGTTCATATTTCATTAATTTGCAAACAGTCTTCTCCTCCATGTAGCTATATATTACAAAAGTGTAATAATAATGATAATAATAAACAGTTATTTAATACGGTTATGCTCAAGGCCCTTATTTGAGATGGATATTCACTTGAATATTTTGTTTCAGGCTGAAGTAAATGAGGACTGCTTACCAAATGAATCACCGAGGTATGAAATCATTGTTGCAGTACTTAACTTCCATTTCAGTTGTTTTATATCCTGTAATATCTTTCATCACATACTGGCAGCAGTGTTTGAATATATATCTTACTGCTTGATAGAAATTGGTTTTTACTTTTTTTTACTAATATAATACTTAGAAGACAAACTATATTCAGCCAGAGGTATATACGCCATGCTGTGGCTGAGTGGCTAGACCTCTTGGCTCTCACCAAGGCAGCCTAAGTTCGATCCCAGGCGATCGGGAAGTGAGATTAGTGGTGGACAACATGGTGCTGGGGCAGGTTTTCTCTGGGTACCCTGGTTTCCCCCACCATTTCATTCCACCGTGCTCCATTAGGCAAAGTTAAAGATTCTAGATTTTAATCTTTACTGGTAGTTACAAATATAATAATTTGTAACTTGAAACTTCACTTAGCTTATACGAAATGATAATTCTTATAAATTCTCCAGAATCAACAAACTTCTGGCCTAGCAATTGGTAATCCTCTTTCACCTTTTCTTGCTGATCTTTTTATGAGTTTTTTCGAAATACAAGTCACTAAAGTTTGGTATAGATATGTTGATGATATTTTTGCAATTGTTCCTGATAAACTTATAACCAATGCTTTAAAATGACTAAATTTGCAAGATAAAGCTATAAAATTTACATTAGCAACTGAAATTAATGAATTTCTTCCTTTTCTAGATCTAAAGATAATAAGAAATAATAATAAATTAAACTTTGGTATTTATAGGAAGTCTACTCATATTGATAATTACATAAAAAATAAAAGTTTTAACCCTTTTTCACATAAATTTGCTGTTTTCAATAGTTTAATTTATAGATTAATAAATATACCCCTGAATAAAGATGAATTTAATAAAGAATATAAACATATTATTAATACTGCTTTAGTTAATAGTTTTAATAAAGATATCAATAAATAAAATTGAAAACTTCAAATATCAAAAAACTATTAATGATATTTCTACCCTTAGAAAACTAAAAGACGATTATAATTTTAAAAAATTTACTTACCATCCTTGCATTAATAAACTTTTTCAAATTTTTTTTAAATAGTTTGGTATAACTTTAGTTCCTCAAAATAAATATACTATTAAACATTTATTGCATTTCTCTAAAAAATATAAAATTTCTAATAATAAAAATCTGGTATTTATCAGTTTAATTTTTTCAATTGTGATAAAGTTTATATTGGAAAGACAAAATGTAATTTAGAAATCAGAACGAAAGAACATTTTCGTAACATTAAGTATAAACAAACTGATAAATTGGCCATAGCAGATCATTTTTGATCATTTAACCATGAAATAAATCCAGCAGTTAAATTATTAAAACAGTTAAATGGTCCGATAGATTTAATGGTTTGGGAAAAGATACCAGAGAATTTATAAGAAAATTATCATCCTTTCGTATAAGTAAAGTTTTAAGTTACAAATTGTTATATTTGTATATATTTGTTTGCTTCACTGTTAATAACTTCATATTTCACGTATTTACTGGTAGTATTTAAATTTTTGGCTGAGCATGTACCCATGAAACTAAATATTAATCTTTTGTTTTAAATTTCATGCTCTGTTCATCGCCAGTTAATTGGAACTACTAATAATACATGATTTAACATTTCAGATCATATGCTGAAGCACTTGTCAGTGATAAAAGCACTGAAACAATATTCACTAGCATAGTTTCAGAAGAAAAGGGAAGTCCTGGGACTGAAGAAGCTAGATTATGTGATGTTCTTGGAAGAAATGTTACAGAAATCAGTTATAACAGCGCTGCTGTGACGTCACACCCAAAGACAAATGGTGATAAAAGACGATATACATGTGAAAGCTGTGAAAAGAGTTACACAAAAATGTCAGATTTAAAAAGACATATTTTATGTCATGAAGGTAAAAGACCATACAAATGTAACATTTGTGAAAAAGCCTTTACTCAGATGTCAACCTTAAAAAAGCATAATTTGTATCATGAAGGTAAAAAACCATACAAATGCAAAATTTGTGAAAAAGCCTTTACTCAGACGTCAGACTTAAAAAGACATAATTTACGTCATGAAGGTAAAAAACCATACAAATGTGACATTTGCGAAAAGGGCTTTACCGAAATGGGGAATTTAAAAAGGCATAAGTTGTGTCACGAGGGTAAAAAACCATACAAATGTGAAATTTGCGGAAAGTGCTTTACTCAAAAGTCAGAGTTAAAGCGACATAATTTGTGCCATGAAGGTAAAAAACCGTATAAATGTCAAATATGTGATAAGAGCTTTACTCAGACAGGAAACTTAAAAAAGCATTATTTGTATCATCATGATGGTAGGAAACCATACAAATGCGAAATTTGTGAAAGGAGCTTTACTGAAATGGCAAATTTAAAAAGACATAAATTATATCATGAGGATATACGGCCATTCACATGTGCAACCTGCGATAAGAGATTCACCCAGCTGTCACACTTGAAGACACATATTTTGATTCATGAAAAACCATACAGGTGTGATCACTGTAACAAAAGCTTTAATCAAGTGTCATGTTTAAAAAGACATATTTTACATCATCAAGGGGGAAATACTCATACTTGTGATACCTGCAACAAAAGTTTTCGTCGAAATTCACATTTAAAAACACATGTTTTGTGCCATCAAGGCATAAAGCCACATAAATGTGATGTGTGTGAGAAAAGTTTCATTCATGCACAAAGTTTGAAAAGACATAACCTGAAACACGAGAGCAAAGATCTACAAATATAAATCTTATTAGAAATACCAGCCGATATTTCTTTCACTGGGAGGGTGGAAGGCAGAATGAATGCAATCTAAAAACTCTCAAAGAGTCAGTGGTGAGGTGTGACTTTTCAAAGCGAAGGAAGCTCCAAATAATAATTTTCATTAAAATAAGAGAGAATAATGAATCAAAGAACTAACGCTACTCTTCAGTACACTTTCTATTGTACAGTCACATGTAGGTCCAGTAGCAAGGCATGACTTTGAAAAGAGGGAAGCTCCAAATAATAATTTTCATTCAAATAAGAGAGAATAATGACTCAAAGAACTAAGGCTACTCTTCAGTACTCTTTCTGTTGTACAGTCACATGTAGGCGCTTCTTGTATTACAAGACTGCTTACACTAAAAGCAGACATATTCCTGCTTCCCCTCTCCACTCAGGCGTTCCAATTTTTCCTACAGCTGGCCCACACTGTGTGAAATGCTAAGCTAAAATGAAGAAAGTATGCAATTCACACTTTTACTAATAATTTAAAACTTTACAAGAATTTGCTATTTGTCACCATTAAATACTAATCTATGTAAAACACTATTACTAATGCTATACTCGTCACTCGAGCTTAAACAGGTGTCAAGTTGTCCGCAGCACTAAGATGTTCAGGAATAAATTTTTAAAATGTATTCAGAGCAAATAAAATATTGTTTGGCATGATTTTTATTGTTTTTTTTTTTTTTTCTTTTTCTTCTGAAATTCTTGGGGAAGCGGCACTTCCAGCATTTTGTTGCATGCTTCGTCACTGCTTAAAGTAATGAAATATGTGAAACATACCTGCCTGTTATAAGTGGAAGTCCTTTAAGAAAAAGAACATAATGCTGTTTTAATGTACCAAATAAATATTTAAAGGAGAAGCAATCAGGGTCTCTCTAGTAGACTGATAGCCTCAGGAAAACATAAGCTGGTAGCAATTATTTGTTCTTAAAGTGCAAATAAATGATTGCACGTGGTTAATTTACCTTATATGCAACAGATGGGGATATGCATTCCAGGATTATCTACAGTATGCAACTTGTATGTTATTTCTCTCTTAAAAATTCTCCTGTTTATTTATAAGTTTGGCATGTACAGTCCTTGCCTGTAGTGAACAGAGTGATTATTGCTGGGTTATGTTTAGTTGTGATTTAAGCTGATTAGTTTATGGAGTTTTTGTTTTTAGAACATGTTTTGTACAACATGGCACAGTGGAAGAGATCACTGAATGATGAGAAGACACATGGAAATCATTAAATGGTGATTCATACAGTAATATTTTATTACGTGAAGGTAACAAATAAAATAATTCTGACAGTCAATCAGAAAATAATGATGTTACACCTCCTTAGCCATGCAGGCTACTGTCATTTATGAAAATTTAAGTAATGAATATCCATTAACTCAGGTACTATTTCACGAAATTGCTGTTCAAGGTCAATATTCTTATTTCTTTGTCAGTGAAACAAATAAATATACTATATAGTTCTCTAAAGTCATACATCAATCTCCATCTTCAAGAGTCAAAACCTGGAAAACAGTTATCTGGAAGAAATGAAAGGTTAAAATAAGATACAAAGCTATCCTGGCAACGAGTGCACTCACTTTCTTCTCGGGCAGCCAGCCAGGTGAAAAGATGATTAGCTATCAACGTTTCGGGAGTGTGCACCTCTCCCATCATCAGGATATTTATAAAATGCTATAACCACAAATGAAACACTGGATATAACTATATATAAAGATAAACGCTATCAAAATTCTTTTGTAATTTGGCCACATGGATGGACGTTCTTGTTTCAAAAAAACAGCAACGGTACACAGGGGCATGCTGTATATAGCAAGCCTACACACACTGATCTCTATCTGAACGCTCATAGTTTCCAACATAAGTCTTAACAACTGGGAGTGCTCAATACACTGGCCCACAGAGCTTTGTATATCTCTGATCCCAGCCACTTAAAACAAGAATTAAAGCACCTGAGACTCACTTTCCGTCAAAACAGCTACTCTGAATGACGTTGAAGCCTCGATCTCCAGAGCTAAGAAAGGGAAACCTGTAATACAGCAAGCATCAGATAAGCTTACCACTACAGCCTCAATCCCGGCAACCTATGCGGCAGAATCAGCAGAATTCTCACGAAATACATCAGGACCATCCGCAAGCCACATCCGAAGATTAAATATCTGTTGAGACCACTGAAAGACAAACTGGACTTCCAAGTTCCGGGAGTGTACCACATTCCCTGTGAATGTGGGACACCGTATATAGGACAAACTGGAAGGACCATCGCTACCAGAATAATCGAACATAAACAGAGCATTCGTTTAATGCAATCTGAGAAGTCTGGGCTGGCAGAGCATTGTTTTGATAACGAGCCAATTTTCGAGAGACGACCATCTTGGCAATACGCAAGTTACTGGGAGCGGAGAATTAAAGAGGTTTTGGCGATTTCCTCTGAAAGGAGCATGCTGGATTTCAGTTCAGCTCCACTTGGAAACCGGCCTTAAAAATGGAAATCCGTCAAATTAAGAAGAAAAGATCAACACAGCTTGATAATCAAGCTAAGTAGTTACGTTTCTTTGACAAAATTTTCTATACTCACGCCATTTCCTGAGCTGGCATTTAATTTACTCAAAACAGTCTTTTGTTCAGTAATGCAAATTTTGATAGTGTTTTGTCTTTGTTTATAGTTATGTTATATCCAGTATTTCATTTGTGGTTATAACATTTTATAAATATCCTGATGAAGGGGGAGATGCACACTCCCAAAACGTTGATAGCTAATCATCTTTTCACCTGGCTGGCTGCCTGAGAAGAAAGTGAACGAAATGAAAGGTTTTCTGTTATGCATCTTAAGCATGAAAATAATGAAGAAACCTTCTTACAATAGATATGTAGTTACCATTCTCATGCTTGCTTTTGTTGTCTAGAATCTGACTTTAGCTCAAATTGGAATTATTCCACGCGAGAAGATAATTCCAAATTTCATCCCTAGGACAGCTTGATTAAGATCTCTATTGCTTACTAAACCTTTATACAACTGGAGTGCTACAAGCACACATACCCCTGTAAACATAATCATTAAATTATTTTCAAACTGCAACCCAACAAACAAATATGCATAATAATAGAGCCTAAGCACTATAGCCGAAAATTGAAACACCCCTGCATGCTGTGAATTACTGTATATTGTTGCAATGATGCCAGTGGCAAGCATAGAGGACTTTCCATTGCTATAACCATAAGGTAAGCTATTCTTTCATCCATTTGAAGTAGTTCTCACTCATGTCACCATTGTTGTGTTCAGATTTCTGCATAATTAGGCAATATTTAATAAAGCCCATTTCCCCGCCAGCACGTATAATAATCAGTCAGCTTCCTTTTGACATAGGTGCTGAAATGCCTACCTGAGAGCTGTCAAACCAGCTTATCAAAAACGTTTGATGTATGTTTCTTCTGCTTCTAATCAACAACTTGTGGCAGATAAAAGGTCTTTTAAATTTTGTCATGCTTTACTATTAGGATACATTTGAATGTAATATTAATATCAAATTAATAAATTTTCATGTTGAATTCTATTTACACATGTACTGGATCCTTTGAAATCTGCATCTTTTTCCAATTTTGCCCAGGTAAGTATTTCTGTACTATATAAAAATTGTTAACAATACAGTGAACAGCATTTTTATAAAAGATGTCGGCCCTATTATATTTGTTGAACTGTGTTTTTGTTTGTTTTTTCATACAAATTAGAAATTAGTAGACCTTATTTTTACACAAATATAAATATTTGTAACAAAAGGCTTCACTTATCTTAATAAAATGAAATGGTGTTAATTCTTCTTTCTAATGGAGATCGATTTCAAAAGCAGATTGTATTCATCAACAGCCAATTTCGTAGTCAAGGATTCCGGTTACCATGTTTTTTTTAGTATTACCAACATCTGAAAACGAAACAAGCCTAAAAACAGAATCAAATGCTGGTATTTTAAAATTCATTACGCAGAGTTTATTTTTTAAAATATCTTTTCCCAAACCATTAAATCTATCGGACCATTTGTTTTACTAATTTAACTTCAGGATTTATTTCATGGTTAAATGACCATAAGTGATCTGCTACGACCGATTTATCAGTTTGTTTATACTTAATGTTACGAAAATGTTCTTTCGTTCTGGTTTCTAAATTACGTTTTGTCTTTCCAATATAAATCTTATCATAATCTAAACAATTAAACTGATAAATACCAGATATTTTATTATTAGGAATTTTATCTTTTTTAGAAAAATGTAGTAAATGTAGTAAATATTTATTTTGAGGATCTAAAGTTATACCAACTTCTTTAAAAAAAAATTGAAAATGTTTATTAACCCAAGGATGGTAAGTAAATTTTTTAATATTATAATCATCTTTTATTTTTTTAAGGGTAGAAATATCATTAACTTTTTTTGATATTTAAATTTTTCAATCTTTTGTATAAAGTCTTTATTAAAACCATTAAAGCAGTATTAATAATGTTTATATTCTTTATTAACAAATAAAGAATATAAACATATTTTATATATTAACATATATTTTGTTACAAATATTTGTGTTTGTGTAATA
The DNA here is from genome assembly GCA_030765055.1 of Mantis religiosa. NCBI lineage: Eukaryota > Metazoa > Arthropoda > Insecta > Mantodea > Mantidae > Mantis > Mantis religiosa. Next base: position 17,340,915 of record CM060957.1, read on the forward strand.
TTCATTGCTTCACTGTAACTATAGCTTCGGTTTCTACGTAATCAAACCTTATTTTGATAGTCGACATGAAAAATTCTACTGATTTCCGTCCAGTCACCCTTAACCATTGAGCTACATGGCCATGGTGTCGACTCTATCAATCCAATACCTTAGCCTGTATATGGCTAGTGTGAAGAAATGAATAATTTCCATCAATTAACTTAGACCTTATTTTGTCTGCCTTTATCTGAGACACTATGCTTTCTGACACTCTACAGCAGCAGCTACTCTTTCTATAACTTGCATCATGTTTGCAACTGTGGCACAGGTGTAATCTTTTAGCACTTTGGAATGATGATTTACTGCTATCCACTGTTCACAAAGTGTCTGTTTGAACCAAAGAATCTCAGAAACTCGGCTTTCAGCTTACTTCGGTCAAGGAACTTTAGTACTGACATGTTCAAATAAAAAACAAGGAAATTCATATATTACAGTTACCTTCATTCAGTACTTTCATATGGAACAACCATATGGGGAAATTTAACAGGTTGTGATAGAATCTTCTGTATTTAAAAGAAATCACATACAATGTTCTAGTTAATTGATGGAAATTAATCATTTCTTCACACTAGCCGTATATAGGCTAAGATTTTTGATAGAGTCAACATGAAAAATTCAATGCCATGGCCAGGATTTGAACCACGGATCTCTTGGTTTCCATCCAGTCACACTAACCCATTGAGCTACCATGGCCAATGCGCCGTCCTGATATTAAATTCTCCATTTGACTCGTATATTTCCCAGGTAAATCACTAGGGGCTCTCGCATCTGAGATACAGCGTTTGTGGCATCTTACTATCGTAAGTACTTGAGTCCCAGGCTTCATCATTCGAGTCAAATGATACACCGTTGAATTCCAGGCTTCACCATTAAACTATTATTATTTAAGTTAATTGGTGGAAATGAATCATTTCTTCACACTAGCTGCACATAGGCTAAGGTTTTGTATGAATAGAATCAACATGAAAAATTCAATGCAATGGCCGGGTGTATCTCGGATACGAGAGCCCTTAGTGGTTTACTGGGAATATATGAGTAAACTGGAGAATTTAATGTCAGGACGGCACATTGGCCATAGTAGCTCAAAGGGTTAGAGCGACTGGACGGAAACCAGGAGATCCGTGGTTCAAATCCCGGCCACTGTATTGAATTTTTCATGTTGATTCTATCCATACAAAACCCTAGCTTATGTGCGGCTAGTGTGAAGAAATGATTCATTTCCACCAATTAACTTAAAAAAAAGGTCCATTAAAAGTTTACTTGCCACTAAGGCGTACTATTCAGTTGAGGAATACATGGATAATGAACTGTGATCTCAATGAATCTTAGTGTATAATGTTACGAAATGTACATATTGTACACACTTAATACTTTTTTGCTTTACTAGATCCCACAAACAGGCAATCTTCAATAGTTTAGCACACAGACTGGTAAACATCCCTCTCACAGCAAAAGAATACAAAACAGAATACAACAAAATAATTGAAATAGCACAAAAAAATAACTTTCCCAAATCATTAGTGGACAAAAAAGTGAACTTAGCAAAAAAGAAGAAGCTACTAAAGGAAACCACAACCCTCTCATCTACAGAAACTAATATGATTTTCAAAAAATTCACTTACCATCCATGGGTCTATGATAAATTCAAAAAAGTCTTCAAAAAACAAAACATTCAACTAGCACCAGTCAACCATTTCTCCTTAAAAAACCTAATTTGCTCAAACATCAAAGATGCCATTCCATCGAACAAAAAATTTGGTATATATCAAATTGAATGCAATGACTGTAGTCAAATTTATATTGGAAAAACCAAAAGAAATTTTGAAACAAGAGCAAAGGAACACTTTAGAAACATAAAATATAAACAATTAGAAAAATCAGCAGTTGCCACACATTTTTGAAAAAAAAAAAAAAAAAACATAAATCCAGAACCAAAACTACTAAAACATACATCAGGAAAACAAGAACTGTCCACATGGGAGCAAATCTTCATTTCAAAAAATAGGAACAAAGTATTCAATTTCGACATCCCCCAGAAAGATTTGTTCAGCAAGTTCCTTGAACCGCCACCAGAGGAGACCTGTGACAAAATATCGTCAGCTACACCAACAAGAACCAGTCGAGAGCCGGCCAATGATAGAGGCAAAGCCTCAGAAACATGTTCCGGAAAAATTTAAAAGTAAGTGTTGTCTAGTGTCTTTAATCGACTCTCTTTAAAGTTAATTTATCATAACAACACTGTTTTCAACACTTCCAAGAAAGGTATTGCAGCTGTAAAGTTTTGTAACAAGAGCTGATGTTGTAAACAGGTGTAATCACAACGCTGTTGTTGTGGTCCTCGACCTTGGTAGATTGCGATTGCTTATGTGATGTAATACTGCTACTGTGAGTGTATTTATACATAAATAAAGAACGATTTGAATTTCTACAAATTGGACTTTAAATTTTACGAACCCACAAAGTCACAATATTGTAGCAGCCACAACTCAATGCACTGTGATGTCATAGCTTTTGCCCAATGCCCAAGCATGTGGCAGTGGGTGGAGATGAAGGTCAATAGAGGTAGAGACAGCCAGTGGCAGATTAACAGTAAGGTTGCAATATCAGAACCTTAGAATATTTATTGAGTGTTCACTGAATACAAAGAGAACTAAACATGTACATGCTTAACAGCAAATTTAACATTGCATTTCGTAGCTACTCTACTAATATGTATCAAGTTACATTTAATACTTCCAACTGAATTCAATTCTAATTCAGACGTTGAGCTTTTTGTACCCTTTCCCCCTAATTATGTGTTTAATATTCAGTGTAATTGTCTTTGTAGTACAAAGGCAAAGACTACATTTCAAGTTGTTGAGAGATAATTTGGCTTCTGTGACCAGGATTACATTGTTTCACTAGGCTAAAAAAATTACTCACAGAGGTATGTAGAGCCAAACATGCTTAATATATCTGTAGTTCAGACATCTGGAATGAGGAAACTTTAAATCAAAATTGATCAAGTTTACTTTAGGAAGAAAAGAATTCTTCATTTCCCAATCACACTGCAGCTCAATAATGTCACAGGGCTGCCATTTTTTTCACTTACTGTCCGTTGCCCATCATTCCACTCCATAGCTATCTTCTCCCTCTCGTTATATAAATAATATAATGAAACTAGAATCCCTCTAGATACACTGTTGTAATTTGTCCACAAATCACAATCTTTCACTCTGCACTTATAACAATATACTGTTGTGATCAGCAAAACATGCAGAAGGCCTAAGCAGAGAACAACTGAGAAATGCACATCTCTGTCCACTTATTGTATTTGCAGCACAATTGTAAGACAGCCACACTCCCAGTCCTGCAGACACACCTGCACCCGAGGGACGCTACCACCTGACCTGCCACGCCGATACCCTCCGTTAGATACAGGTCCTCAGAGACCTACATCGATCACCATGGAGCATTATAGGAAGAATACTACATTTTGGAAGGAACAGTGGGCGTCAGGGCCTTGTGGTCATGACGTCTATCGCCCCCCACACACCATGCGGTTCGCCGCAGTGAACAACAGTACTCTTGAATCTGGTTGCCACGAGCGGAACCAGCTAACTTCACCATGGGTACTGCCCTAGTCAGTGGAAGATATCCTATTAAAAATAAAGCCACAGTCAACAGATGAGTTTCTAAGAAGTAAAATTAAATAATGAAGTAAATATTGATTTTTTGGTAAAAGTTATGTCTCTTATAGTCTAGCTATTAATGATGTAATACATTAAAAATTATGTGACCTAAGTTGCATTATTCTTTATTACTATTTTTATTATTGTTATTATTCTATTAATTACTACTGCATTACTTTAATCACTATTGTATTATTTAACTACTATTGTATTATTCATAATTGTATTACTCATAAGAATTGTATTATGGGTACAAATTTGACGAAGCCATGAATATTGTATATTCCTACGGTGAATAAAACTTACTTAGTACGTATTCTGCACCAGTGACCCTCAGCAGAGCGGCGACTCCTATGTCACCAGCCCAATGGGTTGGTGTGGGTAAATCCATTTTTTTCTTCCATATTAAAAATTAAAAAAACACAAGTAGGACAAGCCTCCTTACTTGTCAATATTACAATATTTCTTCATGTCAAAAATATATTAATCTCCAGCAAATAAATTGTTTTCACTAATGGATGTACATTCTTAATACTTGGTGGGTCCTTTCCTATTTATTAGCTCATATAGCCTTCTAAGCATTGATCTCAGCAGATTTTCTGTAGTTTCTCTTGTAATTTTCTTCCATTCCTTCATTACATGCTTCTTAAGATCATTCTTGTTTGAGGTCGTATGTTTTCGTAAATTTTTTTCAACAATGTGCCACACATGCTCAACTGGGTTGACATCTGGTGATTGTGGAGGCATTTTCATCTATCGTGGTGTGTCCAGAGCTTCATGTTCAGGGCCATGTGTTTTGGGGTCATTGTCTTGTGTGAAGATGTAGCCATCGGTAACACCCATATTGTCACACTCTGTGGAAGAGTGTTAATATGTTAATGTAAAGTCTATGGTCCATGTTGCCATCAATAAAACACAGATCACCAGCACCATTCACATAAATGTATTACCATACAAGAATAGATCCTCTACCATTGGCTCCAGTGGCTGCAACATTTTTTATTTCCAAATCACAATTTCACTGCCACCATATCCTTACTCTTCCTTTTGAGGCATTTCATCCATACATTTTGTTCACGTCTGCGGTGAATATCAGTGGTGGCATGGTCTGAGTCTTCTGGGTGAAGTTTCAGTCACAACTGACTTACTAGGCTTGATAGGCTTTTCATTTTAAATTAATGTGCCTGGTGCCGGTACACTGGACCCGGCTTACAGGCTCTAATTTTAATGAATACATAATATATATATTTATCTTTGTGGTTCCTGTAAAACTCATACGGTGACCTGCTTTTAGGCCACCGAGAACCAGTTTTATTTTGTTATTTGTCTCTGTCTTTTTTTTTTTTTTTTAGTGCGCGCGTACACACACTCACACACTTAGGCATACCACGTACGTCATGGGCAGTCATATACACACACGCACTACACTTATACACTTCATTATTTACATTATGTAGTGTTCGCATTTAGGCTGTGCGGCAGTGGGCAGCTGACTCCTGGGCTGCCGATGGTAGCGACCTCTGCCGGGGAGCGTGGCCTGAGCCGGGAAGGGTTGGGTGCGCATGATTTTGGAGCTGTTTTTTAGTAGGATTTGATCATGGCATGCTTTCTATGTTTGGGCTCACCTTTCCCAATATTGTTGATGGAGGGGTTCTGGTGGTGTCGTATGCGCACCCAGATGGAAGAGGCACGTTTGGTGATGGCCTCGGAGATGTAAGGGATGTGGGCTTCTTGGTGAAGGGTGGCGGTTGTTGTGTGGATAGGAACAGACAGGGTTTTGCGTAGGGATAGGTTCTGTAGGGTTTGGAGGTATTTTAGGGCGGTGTTGGAGGCGTTGGCCCAGACCACGCAGGCGTACAGCACCACAGATAAAATAAATGATTTATAAAGGACAATCTTCGAGCGCAGCTTTAGCTGTTTGCTCCTAAATATGGGGGCGCACATCTTTAATCGCTACCGCCCTTTGATGGCACTATCTTTTAGGTGGGTGGTCCACTGCATCGTGCGTGTCGTCACGCCAAGCTACCTGACCGGCTGACAACAGTGCAATACTTGACCATCGACCGTTAGGTCCATTGCCAAAGGGGACCGCTTTGTAAAATGTATAAGCTGGCATTTGTTCACATTAATTTTGATTTTCCAGTCATGAAGCCATGAAAGGAAGCGGTCAATGTACCGCTGCATCTCTAAAAGTCCAAAACGAGGATTTTTATGATGGTTGTATATTGCAGTGTCGTCAGCATACATTGCAACTTTGCATCTGGCGTCCACGGGGAAGTTGTTTGTGAATAGTATGTACAGGAAAGAGGACATGATAGCCCCTTGTGGTACGCCAGCCTGCATCACTCTCTCCTTTTAGGAGGAGCGACCCACTTGGACGTAGAAGCGCCTGTTTTCTACAAATTTATGCAGCAATGGTAGAGAATTTTGGAGACCGGGAAACTCTCGGTGCAATTTGTAAATCACACCATTGTGCCAGCACCAATCTAATGGGGCTTCTACGTCCAAAAATAGCGCCAACGTTGAAGCCCCATTGTTAAATTGCTCGGTGATGTCATCTGCTAGTCTTAAGTGTTGAAGGTCTGTTGAGTGTCCTTTTCTAAAGCCAAATTGTGAGTTTGAAATGTCAAGCGACGGAATTTGTTTTTGGAGTCGAAATAGAATTATTTTCTCGAGCAATTTACCAATAGTAGACAGGAGACTAATGGGGCGGTAATTTTGAGGTTACCTGATGCTTTTCCCATACTTCGGGAGCATTATTACCTTGGCTCGTTTCCAAGTGTCAAGGAAATAATTTTGCTGCAAACAGGCGTTGAAAATTTTTGTAAGTTGCACCAGGGCTTTTCTCGGGAGATGTTTGAGTCTCTCATTACTGACTCACTAGTTGGCGATGCTGCCGTATTTATACTTGGTCTGTCATCTCATGGTTGGCTCGGCTGGCGCTCCGTGGGAGGAAACGATGGTAGGCGGGGACTAGCTGCTCCAGTGTAGTCGGAACTTAATTGGTTCACATGTTTTCTGTGAATATTGTAGTGTTTGATCCGCTCAAGGATCGGATGCCAGTTTTTGTTTAATTTTAAAGCTTCCTTCTTCCTGTTAAAATTGTAGGGGTGTTTGTAAATCTCTATTCCTGAGCCCAGAAAATTCTTTATCTCCAAATTAGACTCCGGCCGTGAAAGCTTACGATTATTCATATCTTTTTCTGCTTCTGCAGCAATCCTTGTAGCACTCAGTTTAGAATCTTTTTTCACTTTTCTTTTTATCTGACAGTTTTCAGCTTGAGTCACAACTCTAGGCCGACCTTTTCTTGGTTTGTTTTCATTTGTTTGATTGTACCTGTTTATGATAATCTTAAAAGTGGTTAACTCCACTATGTTTTCCGGGCTTGTAGGCCGTGGTCCATTTTCATTTCCTTCCGACGTTTCACCGAAAACTGCATTCGGTATCTTCAGGGTTCTAAATCAGTAGACCCGGAGTCCAACACAAGACTGGAGCACCGAGTCCTGAAGCGTCAAATTTATAGCCGAGCGTGGCTGGAGGGAGTGGCCTGGTATGTTAAAAGTGGTTAATTAGCCCGTTCAATATTTCAGCTATTTCTTTGAATGTCTTACCATTTTTGAAGCACCTTACTGCAACTTTTCTTTCTTCCTCTGTTGTTTCCTTATTTTTTCGTCCCATGCTTTCTATACTGATGCTTACAGTTTTGAGACATAAAACACACTGACCAGAGCACATGCACACCAACTGAAGGAGGAATAATCATCTAATGGGGCAGTGTTAATGCTTCTTAGTTTGCCATACGAATAATTGTTTGACCTCCAAGTGCAGTGTGCAATAACCTTTTGTGTCATTCTTTATATGCCAATTTTAAGCGGCAATAAAAGGCGGCCAATAGCATTTTATTAACTGTACACATTGGCAGTGAACTGCTCTTAATTTGCTAATAAAATATGTATTAATGTGATGTAGCTGAGAGGAATACTTTTTCGAGGCACTACATATAGAGTGTAAACAGAAAGACACAGGATTATTTGCACTTCCTAAATTGCAAAAAGAGGCAGTGAACTCCTCTTAATTTGCTAATAAAATATGTATTAATGTGAAGTAGCTGAGAGGAATACTTTTTCGAGGCACTGCATATAGAATGCAAACAGAAAGACACAGAAAATACATTTCTGGGATTATTTGCGTTTCCTTAATTGCAAGAATAAAGGTTCACAAATACGAGTACTTTTGCCTCGTAAGTGTTTAGACAAAGTTATATCGGAGTTACTAAACCAAACATTAATTCACATGCTCGTGTTAGGTCCGTATTCTAGAAGGTCCTGTATAGATATAAGTTTATTCCATGGAAGTTGAAGCCCATTTAATGTATGCACCGGTTGTTTTACCATTGGTAATAAATCCAACATTTCTACAGTGATCTGAAGATTTATATCGACACCTCTCAAAAAAGTACTAATTGCGATGTATCGCAAGTATCTTGGCTTTCACCTAAGGCTAAAGCGTAACAAATAAATGTATTACATCTCTCCACTAACTGTTCTTCAACATTGTTGTCATCTGCAATACGCCGCACAACAGTGGAGGAAAGTTTAGTATTTTCAAGTAATATTTTATTGCTAAGACGTACAATAAATTCACTGATTTTATGGTCCGAATCAGTCAGCAACCATGGTGTCTTTGAACTTATCATACCACGTTCCACTCCTTTGTAATGATCGTAATTCAGTGCCACGAGTATTATACTTTTGATTTGAACAATCTTGTCACACACTTAACCTTTCGCTTCACCACCTCAGTATACAAATAGATACTTTTCTTTGCAACAAGTACATGAGGAACATACTTATGCTGCCATTTTCTGTAAATCCTACACCACAGCCCTAAAGCGTCACTGCATACTTGATGCATGCGGTCGATGCTGCACTCGAATGATCAATATTGTAACACAAACTTGCTGATGGGTATGTTATTTCTATGTTTACGTTTATGTAATGTTTGATTTTTATCATGCACTGCTATTATAGCCCTATCTTCCTGGCTTGTCATTTCTCTGCATAATGGCCAGGACGCACGCTTCGGCACTTCGATAGGCAACAGAACACTTCCGTCAGTAAAAGTGTAGAAAATGTGCGAAGGGATATCCTAGCTCTGACGTCACAGATCGGCGTTGCCAACCTCCAGAGCATGCTACCGAGGAAAATACCAACGGTACGCAAGCAAACCAGCGATACTTTAATACGCAACGTAAAGATCAGTGGAACATTGCCAGAGTTATTATTCTCATTACTATATTCTTACTATTAATATTTTCATAATTATTTAAAAACTTAACGGAATCTAGCACTAGGTTTTGGAATAGTCAACATTACTAAAGTAAATAAGCGATACTATAATACCCAAATAAACTGATGTAAAGATCAGTGGCTCATTGCCAGAGTTTATTATTATTATTATTATTATTATTATTATTATTATTATTATTATTATTATTATTATTATTATTATTATTATTATTATTATTATTATTATTATTATTATTATTATTATTATTATTATTATTATTATTATTATTATTATTATTATTATTATTATTATTATTATTATTATTATTATTATTATTATTATTATTATTATTATTATTATTATTATTATTATTATTATTATTATTATTATTATTATTATTATTATTATTATTATTATTATTATTATTATTATTATTATTATTATTATTATTATTATTATTATTATTATTATTATTATTATTATTATTATTATTATTATTATTATTATTATTATTATTATTATTATTATTATTATTATTATTATTATTATTATTATTATTATTATTATTATTTGCTGTTTGTTTATTATTATCATCATCGCCACCGCCACCACTCACCACCACTATTATCATCATTATTATTTACTACCACTACCACTACCACTACTACTATTATTATCATCATCATCATTAATTATTATTATTATTATCATCATTATCATTGCCAGGTAAAATACAGTATACTAAATTATGTAATATTAAGAATATAAAAAGGTATTTGTCAGAACAAGCTTTTTATAATGTGGAAGAGTACAAAGCAAAAAATGGAAAATAAACAATGTACATTTTAGTTTCTACGCAGTGCATATAGTAGACTTTTGAATGTATTTTTATGTTTTCTTATAATGTAAAATGACGTATCCTCTGTATGAAATATAGGGGATGAATAAATTGAAATTGAAACTATTTCTATCGTCGTCATCATCATCATCATCATCATCATTATTATTATTATTATTACGCACTATTCCCATTACTATCACTAGTTTATAATAAGAAAAAGGAAATGTGCTTGGCAACGTTCCTCTGTATTTGCGTATGTACAGTATCACTACTGTATAATAAGAAAAAGAAAATGAAAATGTGGTGGCAATGCTCCGGTGTTTTCGCATATATCGGAGCAATGCATTTGGCAACAACTTGTTTTCGTGACGTCATTCCGTACCAACATAACTGCGCACCTATTCTGCACTTTTACCCTTCTGTCCAGTCATGCAGATTACTACTCTCCGGCAAAGATGCGAAAGCTGTGAAAAACTGATAATAATGAGGAAGACTTTGTTGCTTTGATGCTGCCCTAGGCCTAAACAATAATTAGCACAGAGAGAGCTTTTGTGTTTGATAAAGTTTATCCCCTGCTTCCAACCAAGATGTTGTTATGTGTGGCACTTACTGGGTCATATCCCTCCTGCCGTAACAGCAGTTCCTGACTATATACTTTTATTAGGTGCAGTACATCCGCAGAACTCTGCTACTTGCTCTTCAAAGATGCCTATCCACAAGCACCTCAGAAGAAAGAAAGACATTTCATCTATCACCCAATCACAAACACATCATATTTTGCGGATCGCTAGGATATAGCGTCTTTTTCATGCCTATGTTGTCATCATTAAACATTCCATAACATTAAGCGCTACATATAATTACAGTGCGGTATTATTTCTGTCCGTCCGACTTGAAAATTTAACCCACAATAATGCTTGTTTATGCAACCTACTCCCTATTTCATTATTGAAATAATTTAACTTCTAGCCACTATTCATACATTACGTAATTTCTGCTGTTACTCCTTCGTGATCACACTTTGTACTCCAAAACATTTGAGGTTAGCCTTATTCTCTGCCTAAATGTGCATTATGAAACATACAAGCATTTATCTAGATCTTAATAGCACAACACCTAAACGTTACCAATGTACAAGTACCCTTTTGTGTATATTTCTGGTAAGTTGGTTCTTAACTGGGGTTCTGAAAATATAATCCCTTATATTATTATGTTGCCGTTGCCGGTTAACCTGCATTAAATGCCAATAGTATATTGCTAGCAATCCTAGAATGTAAAAAGCTTTTGTACACCGATCAACGATCCAGTCTGTCTGTAACAAATAATTAGGTACAGGGTAAACTGCATACTTTACTATCTGTAGTCCCAAAGTGAAACAGGATGAAAGGATTGTTTGGTGCAATATAGCAAAACAGTGGCACATCAAACATGGCCATCTTCAGGCAGTTATCTTGTATATTAGCGACGAGGGCGTGGCCTAGGCAGCTGGAATACCAACACTGTAACCATAGTGAACATACACCTGTGTTTCAAAAAATACAGTAGTAATAAGAACAATTATAACCGTTTATTAAAGATTCCTTATACAACTGTTGTATTGTAAATGTTAGTAGTGTTTGGTATTGTTTGTAGAAGGCAGTTGTTCATTTAGTCACAGTTACTCGATGTGGAAGCAACAAAGTTTGCTCGATTACTGTGGTATTCTAATAGCTACCACCTGGCAGCGATGCATGTGCATTGGGTTACCAACCAAGTTGTGTGCCGCACAAATAGAAGACAGCGACAGACATATAACAAATGCTGCAAAATGCAAAATGTATTTTGTTGTAGATAAATAATAACCACATGTTTTCTCATAATTGAACTAATGCATTAAGGTCAAATTTATATGCATATTATAGTAAACTGTTGTGAACACATTTTGGCATTTGTATCTGCTCAAGCACATGTAGAATGTGTAGTGTTTAACCTCCACTTTTACCATGTGCGACATTGCAGGCGGTGACAATGATGATACATGAAATGAAGATGAAGCATTTGTGGAATCAGATGGCAGGGGAAACCGAGATCCCGGAGCAAACCTACCCCAGCACCATGTTGTCTCACTTTGCGGTCGCCTGGGATGACCACCATGGTGAGAGCCAAGCGGTCTAACTGCTTGGCCATGGTACGGCCAGCTCAAGCATATAACAAAAGATTAACAATGGCGCTCAGCCACAATTCTGGCACAATTTACAACAAAAGCAAGAATCATATGCATAAATTACATTACATTATTGTAACTTTGTGGGTTCGTAGAATTAAAAGGCTGAGTTGCAGAAATTAAAAATCTCCTTTATTTTCATAGAAATACTCTTATAGATTACAGCAGCATTACATTACATACACCATCAGTATACCAAGGTCGATCTCAATAACAAACAGTGACAGCAGATTACATCCTTAGCTCTCGTTACAACACAGCTGGCTGTCTCTCATTTCACAACTAACTCCCTCTTGGCCATTCGTCGCTTCTTTAAATACTTCACAGATCATTTCTAGATGATTTGCAAATAAACCAGAATGCGAACAATCTCTATCAGTCCAGAAGTAACTAGAAATTTACATTTATCTCAGTTTGTTTGTTTTGGTAAATCTTTTATCTCAAGCGCTATGTTTATCTGCTTATGCAAGCTCGTTATCGACGTGAAATCTATCCATCTGTTGTCTTTTTCTGCAGTATTGTGTACAGAAACCGCGCTTCTCTCTCGGCACCGAAACTTCCATGCTTTTTTGCCGCGACATTATGTATATCTGTAATTATTTTTTTAAACATAAATAGAAATTTTAGACAACTTCTGTATAATGTATTGTGATTTACAGAACAAATGAAATTGCTATAACCACTGTTTTCTTAAGAGGACAACAATTGAGTGTGAAGAGAAAGAAGGAGAAGCAAGTGCAAGTGCAGTTAGAACAATACTGCTGTGATCCCCAGAGAAGAAACACAACTATAAGAAAAGGATTACAAACTTGAACCCTTTTAAATGCAGCAATGGTTCTCTCTTTACATGTATGAGTGGTCCCTTACTTTGCAGTTTAATTGGAAATGTTCAAGCAAAGTGCATACCATTTGCATGCTTGGCTATATTGTACAGTACCGTTTCCATACTTTCCTTCCCATTTTGGATGTCGTTTCCTTGATAATTTTACAGAAGGTTACAGTATATTTCATACCTTCACTATTGTATAGAACACAAAATAAAATCATAACTTTACAAAAAGCTTTAAAACTTTTAAACATTAGGGAGACGTGCATGTAAAATTAGAAGTCAATATAGCAAATATGGAAGGTTTCAAAACAGTTTTATGATTATGAAATGTGACGGTTACAGTTTAACATCAAAATACTGATTTACAGAGGCATTCATTGCCATGGCAACACTTTAAAGTGCCCATCTGCACCTACTGCCAGAATGGACTAGTTATTTCAATGGAACTTCAGTTCATTAGTTGGTTGTGATGGTGCATTCTATATAAGGCAGAGGATCCTTGTATATCACTTTTACTCTTTCTATCAAGGCCTTTTTTAGTGGTTGGAGGCATTCAATATCTTCAGCTTCACTCCTATATTAATCTGTTGTATAAATACTAAACATTCAATATAATCCAATGTGTAAGAACTATCATACAAAGAAGCACAAAATTAATATAATTTTGAGTCAAACTAGTACTCAATGCTCCATTTATTGCTAGTATTTACCTAGAGCGCATTTCGTTAGGATCTTCCTAACATCGTCAGCTGTTTTCGACTAATAGATGTTGCTTTGGTGAACTCCTTGGAGGTGATAGGTGCATCTCTGCCAGTATCTTGATGAACTTGATGAACTTGGGTTTTCTTCAAAGTTAGTGTTGAAATTAAACAATTTTCTTTCATACTTCTCTATGAAGATTTTTCCCCACGTGGTTAATGCAGCTGGACCTTGGATACTTTTTAATAAGTGGATTTCTCATTCTGTATTGTTATCACCGTATAAACTGCAAAGACTGTGACAACTTTTACATTGGCAAAAATTAAAAGGAACTTGAACATTAGGCTTAAAGAGTATTTTATAGGAACACCAGGAACCAAGAAATAGATATAGCGGCAGTAGCATACCATTTTTGGAAGGAGAATCATGATATAGAACGAGAAATCCACTTATTAAAAAGTGTCCAAGGTCCAGCTGCATTAACCACGTGGGAAAAAAATTTCATAAAGAAATATGAAAGAAAATTGTTTAATTTCGACACTACCTTTGAAGAAAACTCAAACTTCGAGTTGATCAAGATACCACCAGAGACGCACCTATCACCTCCAAGGAATTCACCAAACCAACATCTATTAGTTGACAACAGCTGATGATGTTAGGAAGATCCTAATGAAACACGTTCCAGGTAAATATTAACAATAAGTGGAGCATTGAGTACTAGTTCGACTCAAAATTATATAAATTCAATATAATATAGTAATGCAGCTTTTGCATATTATTATCTTATTACTTTCTCAATGTTTTATTTTTTCAGATTAAAATGGCCATCTACAGTAGTGATCCTGAAATGTATGTCGAAGTAAAAGTTGAAGAACAGCCTGTGATTTCTGATACTGGCCAAGAGAATGAAACAGATATTTTACCAAATACAGTCATTATGCTTCAGAACAATATCGTTGCATGTAGTGACAAGATCAAATTTGAAGGAGAAACTGTGATCTCACACATTGATCAGGTTAACAAGATGAGTATCTCTACTTATCCAGTAATGATGGCTGAGAGTAACAAACACAAATATAATGATGAGTCTGAAATGAACTTCAAAACAGAAACTGAAGAATCTTTCTGGCGAGAGAAAATATCAACATATATTGAATGCCAGGCAGAAACATCTGTGAAGAATGAAATAAAGGTAAGTGTTGCAAAAATTATGATTAAACATTTTTTATATGTGAAATTATGAAATCTCACTATTAAACAGAACCAAGTACATATAAACTAACTATAAAACAGGCAATGCAGAGTTTAAATTACTATGTAATGCCACTATTTATGATGGTGACTGTAATTATGATAAATGTTCATTTGAACTGTTTTGTTACAGGATGAAGTAAATGAGGATTGTCCACTAAATGAATCACTAAGGTAAAGCTATGAAATCATTTGGTAGTACTTTATTTCCATTTGAGCTATTTTGTATCCTTATAACTGTGTTTCACTACATACGAAAGGATATCAAAGATAACGAGAATTACTTTTTTAATGAAAAATACTGCTCAGCTTTATTCAAATTCCACAATAGACCTTCAAAGTAATCTCTCTGGATGCTATTTCATCAGTTTTGGGCTTAGCATATATTTATAAAATTAAAAATTTGTATTCTCCAGTTTCTAGAAAATACTAATGATGTATCTTTTAAAATTTCAGATCTTATGCTGAAGCACATGTCAGTGATAGCAATGCTGAAACATTAGCCACTTTCATAGTTCCTGAAGAGGATGAATTCTTAAATATGAGAAAGGAGAGCCCTGAGACCAATAGTGGCATCAGTTACAGCACATCACTCTCAAAGACTTACAAACTGACTGCTAACAGCAAGAAATTATACACTTGTGAAATTTGTCAAAAGAGCTTTAAAAAATCGTCAGATTTAAAAAGACATAATCTAAATCATGAGGGTAAAAGACCTTACAAGTGCAACGTTTGTGAAAAGACCTTCACTCAAATGCCTCACTTAAAAAGGCATAATCTCCGTCATGAGGGTAAAAGACCATATAAGTGTGAAATATGTAACAAGAGCTTCATTCAGTTGGTGCACTTAAAAAAGCATAATTTGTATCACGAGGGTAAAAAGGCTTACAAGTGTGAAGTTTGTGAAAAGAGCTTTACTGAAATGGCAAACTTGAAAAAGCATAATTTGTACCATGAGGGTAAAAAACCTTACAGATGCAAAATTTGTGAAAAGCGCTTTACTCAAATGTCACACTTAAAAAGACATAATTTGTGCCATGAAGGTAAAAAACCATATAAATGTAAACTTTGTGATGACAGCTTCACTCAAATGGGTAACTTAAAAAAGCATCATTTGTATCATCATGATGGTACAAAGGCATACAAGTGTGAAGTTTGCGACAGAAGCTTTACTGAAATGGCAAACTTAAAAAGACATAACCTGTATCATGCGGATATACGACCATTCACATGTGCAACTTGTAACAAGAAATTCACACAGTTGTCGCACCTGAAAACCCATATTTCCACTCATGAAACCCATAAACCACACAAATGCGATATTTGTGACAAAAGCTTTAGTCAGAGAGCACATTTAAAAACTCATATCTTGCATCATCAAGGGGAAAAACCACACAAGTGTGATGTTTGTGGAAAGAGCTTTATTCATATGCACAGTTTGAAGAGACATAATTTAAGTCATGGAGATAAACGACCGTTTTCATGTGAAACGTGCGGTAAGAACTTTACTAACATGTCATACCTGAAAGATCATACTGTGATTCACGAAAGTCAGAAGCCACACAAATGTGACATTTGCAACAAAAGCTTTAGACGAAAGAATCGTTTAAGGATGCATATTTTGTATCATGAAGGCAGAAAACAGCATAAGTGCGATATTTGCGAGAAGAGCTTTATTTATGGGCAAAGTTTGAAAAGACATTATGTAAAACATGAAAACAAAGTGCTACAAGCATAAAATTTATAAATTCCGTAGTGCAGCCAGATAACCCAGTGTGTATGAACTATTAACACAATAAAATAGAGCAAAAACATATTGTTGTTAAATTAAGATCTTGTAGCAATATAATGTTATATAAAATATAATTATTTGTGACAAACGTCTCTTTTCTTTTAAAAACTTCATAGAATTCCACAGAATTCAAGAGACTAGTTACACACAAATAAATATTTTGTATCTTCAGCCACTGTTCTTTTCCATTGTCATCATTACCGCTGCTAAGTGTTGTATTATTTTCTTATTTATTATCAAACTCTGAAAATGAGAGCAAACTTTAAGGACAGAAACAATTAGGCTATTTCAAAATTCATTATGGAATTTTTTTTTTTTTTTTTTAAATAAACATTTTCTCTCAAACCATTTAATCCATCAGACCATTTGATTGCCTTAATAATATAATATCTGGATTTATTTCATGACTAAATGACCAAAAATGATTTTCCATAAGCGATTTATCAGTCTGTTTATACCTGTTATTTTGAAAATGTTCTTTTATTCTGGTTTCTAAATTACATTTGGTCCTTTCAATGTAAACCAATGAGTTTGGTAATAAATACAAAAATAATATGATACCTAATGATGACAAAGAAAAAACAGTGACTGAAGATGCAAAATATTTATTTGCAAAACTATTCTCTTGAATTCTGTGGAAATTTCATCAATTTTCTTAAAAAGATAAGTGAAGTTTCTTACAATTATATTTAATGTAGTATTTGTTGCTTTGCTGTTCGTTCTGTTTCTTATGTATTAAATTAATATAGTGTTATTTTAATGTAACAAATATTATGGAATAAGTACTCTAAGGAACAGCGTTTGAATATAAGTAATTTGATAGATAAGAGTCAACATAATAAATTCAATGCCAAGGCCGGGATTTGAACCACGGATCTCCTGGTTCCTGTCCAGTCACTCTTACCCATTGAGCTACCGTGGTCAACTTGCCGTCATGACATTAAATTCTCCATTTGACTCAAATATTTCCCCGGTAAACCACTAGGGGCTCTTGCATTTATGCTATGAATGAGATATGAATGAGCCCCTAGTAGTTTACCGAGGAAAATTTAAATTAAATTTACATCTCCCAACATATCTTGGACGAATCTTTAGGCCTGGTTATAATATACAGAACCCATAGAATATGCCATGTATAGATTGAATTCAAACATGGTTTTTGCACATCTTTAATTCTTGCTATTAATCAAAAGAATGTCAAATGTTCATTTACAAATGGATTTCAGTATTCAACGCCATACTGGAAGTGAAAGATCACTTAATTTTCCTCACAGACCGCTGTATTAGGTTTGAGATTCTTTAATGTGTTGTGAGTCTATGACTGGACCAATCAGCATCAATTCCCTTCAGATGAAAGCCACTGCTTTCAACTGGATTTGAAACCACATTATCTGGTATCGGAGGATATCATGTTACTCCTAGACCATGGAGGAGGGTGGTCTAGCTCACCGAGAAAGCTAGTATTTACATTCTGAGGTTGGCATGCATAGCCAATTGCAGATGAATTAGCAACCAACTGATTTAACAGATATGTACTTGGTACTATGTTTTATAGACTTTTGTTTTCAGTACATACGGTGCATCACAATGGTACACTGCAACAGATGGTTAATAACACTGGCAACAATGAAAATGTTTCGGGCTTAAAAATAGTGAATTTACATGTATTTCCATCTGCTGAATTCAAAAGTCACCATTAAAATGATAGATTAGCTCTTGTTTTGAAGATAAAGTGACATTTCATTTTTTAGAGTGAAGATTTTAAATTTGGGGAAATTTTTGGGGGGAGTTGGCACACCTGTCAAATACCATCAGAGAGAAATTTTGGAAATTAAGTGATGCAAAAGTTAAGGAAGGCATTTTTGTCGGACCACAAATAAGAGAACTTATAAAGGATCCTGCATTTGACCAAATTTTGGAGGGGAAAGAAAAGGAAGCTTGGGAAGCCTTCAAGGGTGCTGTTCATGAATTTTTAGGCAACAAAAGAGATGACATTGGTGACAGTGCTCCTGCAAAAATACCCTAACCTTGAATGCTACATGTCCCTTAAGATCCGTTTTCTCCACTCCCACCTAGACTTTTTCCCTCCTAGTTGTGGAGCTGTTAGTGATGAACATGGGGAGAGATTCCATCAGGACATTTTTGTTATGGAACAAAGATATCAGGGCCGTTGGAATGAAGTAATGCTTGGTCTTTGTATAGGGATTCTGCGGAACTCCATCACAAGAGGCAAACTAAAAGATGAAGATGATGATGATGATGATGATGAGTATAAGGGCACTCAACTGCAGGGGTTATCAGCGCCCTAAGCTAACAGACGAAGTCAATAGGCCACCACATGATTCTCTTCAGACAGGACTATCTGTGATGTATTTTTCCAGCAATTTAGAACTCTTAGCATGTAATTACCAGTTAAAAAAATCAAATGCACTGTCATTTTTGTTAGCATGTATGTAATTAAAATGTATCCTTTTCTTTCAATCCGTTATAATGTAATACTTCCACCTTGTGTATATCATAGAAACTGGAGCTAATAAAATTTTTTCACTGTCATATTTGTTTTTCTCAACCCAAAATTAGTAGGAAATGCCTGATGAATGCTTGAAATATTCAAAAATTATTTTTTTGTTGCCCAGTGATAAATTAGAAAATTTAAGTAATATTACTAGAGAATGATTCACATAGGAATATTTCATGCAGTAAATGTGCTGGAAATATGATATTGATGGTGAAACACAAAATAGTGGTTTTAAAACCTTATAGCTATGATGTGATGGTGAAATTGAGAATCTGGTTATGAATTTTCTAGAGGTACATTTCCTCGGTGATATCCTTTTTCGCTTTTACACTGCTACACTTATGTCACTCTTTGTCAGTGAAACTAACATACATGCTAAGCATGTCACCAAATCCAAAGTTCTATATCCCCATTCAGGAGACAAAAGCTGAAAAATATGTTACTTGGCAGAAATGTGAATCAAGATGGATAGAAAATGCACAGATGTAGGAATCTGGCTGTGGCAAGATACAATCATATGTTGGTCAATGTGTTAATTTGGCTGATACATGGGAAAAGTATACTTTCGGGTTTTGTCAATGGTATGTTATTTTGTTATCCTTTCATGAAGTCAAGTAGTTTTAAAGGCCCTAAAGTCAAATCAGAAGTGATCTGGGAGTACCAAGAGTGTCTGATGAAAATGCTGAATACAAAGCATGTCACTGTTAAGGGTGCCATGACACAAGGGAATTCATAGCAATAATTGTCCTGCTCATTTTCATTTGCATAGAATCTAAAATGCAAATTGGATTTATACCTATGACTTTCAAGATTGGCCCAGCAGTTAGTCACCCCTGCTATAAAGTATTCTCACTAAAGCTTATTTCTCTACTTCATATTAGTCAAGAAATTTTCATTAAAATATTTTTATAACTTCAAGAGGAAAACAGGTAGCTGAAGTGATAGCTTTGTGCTACCTTTGAAAACCTATATTTTTTCCATTACATGAGAAACAACTAATATGTTCTATACAAATCCATAAGACATCTGAAAATAATAAATGGTATATTTTAATGACATGTATGTTTTCTGAGTAGTAAGCTCTTGTCCCTCCCTTATGGTCTATTGGTTATACAAAATCCATTCAATGCCCGCATCTGTAGCGTAGATCGTAGCGTGTGTGCCTCAAGTTCAAGAGTTATCGAGTTTGAATCATCGGTCAGGGTGAGCTACATGGATAAGTTTCTTCTGGGGTTTTCCCTTATCCTGAAAGAAGAATGTTGAGTAGCTCTAAGCTCCATGGATCCTGGACACATTTGAGCATCATTTCACCCATTTCATTCACGTTCTGATATGACTTAACGTTGGAGGACGTAAAATTAAAAAAAAAAAAAAAAAAAATTAAAAATTAAGTGGACTACACTTGCAAAATTGAAATTCTGCATTTTGCATGCAACTATTTTAAATGTTAAATGTTTTAATTAAAATGATTAAAAGACAGTTTTGAGAATGAAAAAATAACAAACAAATATTAATGAAGTAGAAGTTTTTGTATTGTATTGTATTCTTTATTCATCGTTTGAAAAACATTTTTACATTTTCATGGCTTCATCAAGTTGATATACAATTTACTAAAATGATAAATATACTATTTACTAAAATACATTTAAAATTAAGATTCCAATAGATAAACTAATAACTGTACATTACATGTCTAGGAATTCAGTCACTGAATAAAATGAGTTATGTAATAGGAATGACCCAAGCTATTTTTTAAATACTTTATTATCTTTGATACTTTTTATATTTGATGGTAATTTGTTGTATAGTTTTATACCATTGTAGAGTGCACTATTCTTTGCTAAATTAATTCTATATTGTTGAATGTGTAAGTTTTCCCTATGTCTTGTTTGATGATCATGTAACTGACTTTTTGATTAATGTATGTGTTGTTGAACATAGTAAATTACTTCTAGCATGTATATACAGGTTTGTGATGGGTGAGAAGTTTCTTGCAAATCTTTGAGCTGTAGTTTTTGGAAAATATGACATTAAATACCACACTTGGTT
Source organism: Mantis religiosa (assembly GCA_030765055.1). Classification (NCBI taxonomy): domain Eukaryota; kingdom Metazoa; phylum Arthropoda; class Insecta; order Mantodea; family Mantidae; genus Mantis; species Mantis religiosa. Next base: position 17,362,096 of record CM060957.1, read on the forward strand.
TATAACACTATTTATAATTTGCTTTTCAAACTATGTCACTTATATTTTAATTTTTTAAAGGACTAGTTTTGGGAGCTTCTGCTTCCATTTTCTACCTCAAAAGTTTGACCATCCTCTGTTGTTGTGTGCAGTCTTCTCTTTGATGGGGGAACTCTGAATTCCTTTATAAAATTATTGACTTGTGAGATTTCAAAATTTGTTAGTCTTTATATTTCCGTATTAAGATGCTCTTCCACGTGTTTGTTATGGATTAACACACTTTTATGGATTTGGGTCAAGTTATGGTTGTCATTCCGAAATGGGATACTACTGCTGACTTGTCTTCCTATCTTAATTTGATGTTTCTAAAACGTTCTTTGACTCTGGGTTTTAGGTATTTATGTTACATGTTTATTTTTAATTATACTTGGATCTTAACAAATCTTTTGACATGGTAAACCACAAGATATTATTAGACAAACTGAATAAAATGCAGTCGAAAGGTATTGCATTATATTGGTTTGAATCATACCCAAGCGAAAGAAAACATGCTATAGAGGTAGACTATTTAGATGCTGCTTGAAAGAAGATATTAACAAAGCAATCTGAAAGTAGGAGACTAGAATTTGTAGTTCTACAAAACTCAACTTTAGGTGCCCTCCTATTTTTACTCCACATCAACGACTAACCCCAATATACGAGGTATGTCCAGAAACTAAGTTCTGTTTGGTAATAAAATTAAATTGTGTACCGATACAGAAAAATGATTTATTGCAGAAAATTCTACAACTCTTAAACTACTTTTCCACATAACTGCCGAAATTTTGCAGGCATTTGTCATAGGGAGGCACAAGCTTTTGTATACCTTCTTCATAGAAGTTTGCCACCTGTGTCTTCAACCAGATGAAAGTCGCTAGGAGTGAGGTCAGGGCTGTACGGGGCAGATGGTCAAACACGTCCCAGCCAAATCCCTGTAGGATGTTTTTTGTCGTATTTGCAGTGTGTGGTCGTGCATTGTCGTGAAGAAACACAACATCTCTTAACATCGCAAATTAGCCAATAAATTTTAATTGGTTTCACTTTCCTAGCATTCAGAAAACGAATCACAGATCTGATTTCACAAGTGGTGTGATTTTCAATCAACACCGACATTGTAAACAAGCACAACAAAGCGTACGTGGCTGACAGCGATCTCACAATGGCGCACGTTTCTTCTCCTTGATACAGAGCATCTACCAAGCATGTGTGAAACTGTGATCGCAGCACTGCAGCAGAGATAAATTGAAACAGAACTTACTTTCTGGATGCCCCTTATATTAAAAGCAGTCAGATAAAATAAACTTATTTGCTGATATTGGCATATTTATTAAAGAGAAATGCAAGGAGAACCTTAAAGAAAACATTTTAGCCAGCATTAAAGAACTTTTGAGTTGGTTTAAATTAAAGAAGCTAGAGGTTAATGAAGTTAAAATGACATTAAATAACTTCTTCTTTACCTTATCCCTAGTAGTACCACTTACAGTTGTGCTAGGGGATTCTTGTTCCTCTATCCCTTATGATCGGACCTGAGGAACTATCAGGTTCTCTGATAGAGAACCAGGATGGGTGATCAGCCCAATGCCTGGTGTGGGGTGAAGGAAGTGGATGATTGAATGAGGGCAAGATGAATGATAGGAAAGATGATGATGGAGCAATTGGTGGAATTCTGGTGGAGGACCCGGAGAAAACTTGCCCCAACAGGTGTTGTCCATCACAAATTTCACTTTGTAATCATCAGGGATCGAACCTGGGTCGCCTTTGTGATAGCAGAGCAGTCTGACCACTTAGCTATGGCACAGTCCGTCAATAAACAGTCATAAAAAATGTAAGACCTCTAAGAACAATAATATCACAATTGGATCTTAACTTCTGAAAAATGAAACCTACACAAAGCTTTTCGGCATATGTATTGACAGTAGCCTAACCTGGAAAATCGTACTGAAAAATTAGCCTTGAAACTAAATAAAAGCAACATTCTCCTATATAAATTAAAGAAAAGAGTTTTTTCAGACACACTTAAAACCTGTTATTTTGCATTATTCCACTCTCAATACCATGGGATTGTACCATGGGGAAATTCAGGAAACAGTAATCTAATACTTAAATTACAGAAAAATTCCATCAGAATAATCAAACGGGCACCAAACATAGAAATTTGTCAGGAGCACTTCAAACATTCTTGCATTAATATAAAAATTATTTGTGGTTGGTTTATTGACACTCGTCACTTACTTTTTCATATATTTATGAGAGACTAGTTTCAAAGGCCCTGGCCTCCATTTTCAATCTCTTCCCAACTGGCAACTGTTGTTATCTGCTCTCTCTGGTGGTGGAACTATGAACTTTTTTGTCAAATTATCTGCTGGCGGGATTTCAAAGTTCATTACGCGATCCTTATTTTCCAGATGAATATGTTCTCCCATGTTGTCAATCTATTTTGGTTTATCACTCCTTTTAATAATTTTGGATTTGGATCAATGTCATGGTTTTCATTCCAAAAATGAAATGCTACTGCTGACTTGTCTTCTTGTTTCAATCTGATAAGGATCGCGTAATGAACTTTGAAATCCCGCCAGCAGATAATTTGACAAAAAAGTTCATAGTTCCACCACCAGAGAGAGCAGATAACAACAGTTGCCAGTTGGGAAGAGATTGAAAATGGAGGCCAGGGCCTTTGAAACTAGTCTCTCATAAATATATGAAAAAGTAAGTGACGAGTGTCAATAAACCAACCACAAATAATTTTTATATTAATTTTGACGTCACTGTTACTAAATTCCTCCAAACACACATTCTTGCATTACTATGCTTATATACAAATGACTTATTGATTTGTTAAAGAAACATACAGCAAGTCTAGTAACAAATGTTGAAGTTCACACCCACAACACTAGACACAAAACCAGTCTTTTGAGAAGGCAAATGTTATAATCATTTTCCCATACACCTGAAACAAAATTAAAAAATAAAATCATTCTTAATAAATAATCAGTTTTATTAAATTGATGATTCAGCAACCACTGCAGAGAACAGACTTAAATCATGTGAATATTTGTCCAACGTTGTCATATCGGACGATGAATGAAATGTGTGATATTATTCTCAAATGAGCCCGGAGTGCATAGAGCTTAGTTACTCAACTTTCCTCTTTAACAATAAGGTGAAACCCTGGAAAAAATCTTTTCCGGGTAACTCACCCTGACCGAGATTTGAACTCGGGACCTCTTGAACATGAGGCAGACATGCCACCATCTACACTTAAATTGTAACTATAGTCCTAAAACAGTATTTGTGTTTCAATATTCTCAATTGTATTTATGTCTAAATTTGACATGTCCTACACAAGTCCTACAGGATGAAATAAATGTATGCTTATACTTATGCAGTAATAAAATTCTGGGATAATACAACCATGAAAAATATTATGGGAGCATTAATTTCATAAAAATTATTTGACACAAGGTATATTTTCAGTAACTAGCTTTTTTTTTTTCTTCCCTTTATAACCCACCTTTAACTGCAATGGTCATATTGCGACCATTCTCCTTTGGAACATATCGCCTGTTGACGATACGTTGGGTTGCTGATACTTTCATTACATCATGCACACATTCGCACTCTCATTCATACTTCCAGACTCTTGGGAAAGATGGGGAATTATTATCTTGGTTGGAGAAAAATCCCCACCCCCAGCTGGAAACCGAACCAGGGACTCCTTGCACAGAGAAAGAATCTTTTTCCTTGTAAGTAAAGAATAATTACAGAAAATTTTACAGTATTATAATAAGCATTTTGAGAACACACGTTTATGTTTAAGGTAAATACCTCATTTATACAAATTATTATTACTCACTTTCTTCTCAGGCAGCCAGCCAGGCGAAAAGATGATCAGATATCAACGTTTCAGATATCATCGCTCCCATCATCAGGATATTTATAAAATATTATAACCACAAATGAAACACTGGATATAACACCAATATAAACAAAGACAAAACACTATCAAAATTCACATTACTGAACAAAAGACTGTTTTCAGTAAATTAAATGCCAGGTCAGGAGATGGCATGAGTATAGAAAATTGTGTCCAGCTGAACTGAAATCCGGCTTCACGATTAAGCGTGCTCCTTTCAGAGGAAATGGCAAAAGCCTCCTTAATTCTCCGCTCCCAGTAACTGTTGCATATTGCCAAGATGGTCGTCTCCCGAAAATTGGCTCTATGGTGGTTATCAAAACAATGCTCTGCCCGCCCAGACTTCTCAGGTTGCATTAACTAATGCTCCATTCATGTTCGATTATTCTGGTAGCGATGGTCCTTCCAGTTAGTCCTATATACGGTGTCCCACATTCACAGGGAATGCGGCGCACTCCCGGAATTTGAAAGTCCAGTTTGTCTTTCACTGGTCTCAACAGATGTTTAATCTTCGGAGGTGGCTTATGGATGGTCCTGATGTATTTGGCGAGAATTCTGCTAATTCTGCCGGATAGATTGTCGGTAAACGGGATGCAGGCTGTAGCGGTAGGCTTATCTGACGCTTGCTGTATTACAGGTTTCCCTTTCCTAGCTTTGGTGAGGCTTCAGCATCATATTCGGAGTAGCCGTTTTGATGGAAAGTGAGTCTCAGGTGCTGTAATTCTTGTTTTAAGTCGCTGGGATCATAGATAGACAAAGCTCTGTGGGCCAGTGTATTGAGAACTCCCAGTCGTTGATACTTATAATGGAAACTATGAGCATTCAGATAGAGATCGGTGTGTGTAGGCTTGCGATATACAGCATGCCTCAGTGTAACATTGCTGTTTTTTGAAACAAGAATGTCCAGGAATGGAACAGTTCCATCCTTCTCCACTTCCATGGTAAACTGTATTTGAGGTTGAAGGCTGTTGAGATGCGCAAGAAAGCTAGGCAAAGTGTCTGATCCATGAGGCCAAATTACAAAAGTGTCGTCCACGTATCTATAGAAATGAGATGGTTTAAATAGAGCTGTGGCAAGTATTTCATGTTCTAGGTGTTCCATATAGAGATTAGCTATAGCTGGTGACAAAGGGGAGCCCATTGCTACTCCATCTCCTTGTTCATAGAAAGGACCAGCAAGCAAACAAGAAGAAAGTGGACATCAGGAAGAAAGTAAGCATATTCGTCGCCAGGAAAGCTTCAGGTCTTATTTTAATTATTATTAATGCTGTTATTATATTTGTAATCATAATTAAAGGATGCAGGTGAGACAAATGTAAGATGTGAAATTACAGATTCATTACTTAGCTCTTATGGGCTGTAATACTGGGGTTACTGCAGGGTACAAAACTAGACAATACAGTTGCAATCTTATAACTACACAGATGTATTGTATTGTATTTATTTAATCCTTTGGAACATAATACATATGTTATAGGACACGTCAGTTTAAGATACAAAGATAAATATAAAAAGTTACATAAGACTAACAACTGTAACAGATACAGGATCCAACAAAAGTCTAAAGTAGAAAAAGCAAATAAATATTGTTACCCAATTGGCAAACTTGCGGTCGGTTAGCGAGGGGAAGGCCGGTGGAGGGGGGCGTGTGGCATCGGTACCGCCTGCGGAGGCGTGACAGAGTGGAGGGAGGGGAAACCACAGGGGTGGCTGAATCTTCGTTTCCCCTCCTTCTGCTGCCTTAAAGAACGCGAAACCTCCAAAATATTTCTCCCCTCCATGGTAAAGAATTCTCTAGAAACATTTAGCCACCTATAAATAGAGGGACGATGCGACTGAGAGTTCAGTTCAGTTCTTGACGAGCAGTGTGAGGAGCGCCCAGTGAGGGAACATAATTGCGTGCAGTGGACCTGTGACAGACGAACTGGTGAATTGTGATTGTGTGCATTACGTAATTCTGTGTAATCAGCAAGTGTTCCGATTGTAATTCGGTCGAAATAAAGAACATTTTTGAGTGGTGCAATTGGACTTTTCATCACCACCATCCCCTCGAGTCACAACTGGCGTCAGGAGTGAGACAACGGCCATGGAATCGGCACTGAAAAAGATTTTACACAAAATGGAAGAAATGAAGGAGGCCGACGACAACCTTACCACCGAGTTGAAGGAAATGAAGAAGGCAAATGAAAACCTCGCTGCAAAAACAGAAACGGCAAATAACAACCTGGCCGCAGAGTTGACACAAATGAAGACGGCCAACGACATCGCCGAGAAGATGGAAATAATAAAGACCGAATTGACCACAGAAATGAGTGCGGCGAACGACAGTCTGGCCACGGAAATGAAGGTGGCGAACGAGGTCCTCGCCGCCAAATTTGAGGAACAGTTGGCCGGCGTGAGGGATGACGCCGCGAAGCTGGGCAAGCGGATGGGTCAAGTGGACGACCGCCTTAATGATTTAGAGGAAAAAGCCGATAATAACGCCAAGTCCCTGAACGCCGTGGTGGAAGACGTCGAAGACCTTGCGAACCGCGTAAACAACCTGAAGGGAAAGGCCGACAGCAGCGTCAAGTCCCTGAACGCCATGGTGGAGGACGTCGTCAGCACATTCGTTGACGGGGTACGAGACACGGCGATTCGTCAGCGCCTAATGCTCGGCGATTATAAAACAATCCACGATGCGCTAACGGCAGCACTAAGGATGGAGGCGGCCAAGGTAGCTGCTATCCCGACGTCAAGAACGAGGAGTGTCCACTACATCGAAGACAGAACACCAGCCGAGGGACGCCGGCGAAGACCTAGTGGCCTTTGTTGCGGGTGTGGACAGCCGGGACACCTAGAGAGAGACTGCCGGCACCAGGAAGGGTAGCCGGAAGAACAAGTAAGGCCCGGCGTGGCAAGTTGCACGTCAGCGCCGTCCACACCATCTCCTCGAGTGACACTGCGCGCCGTCAGCCGGCGGATGGATGACAGCCTCATCGCGGACAGCTGGGTAAGAGCAAAGCCGTGCCGCGTGCTGGTGCACACTGGGGCGGCCGTGACCATCATCAGACCTGACGTAGCGAAGGGTTTACCGCCAAGGAAGCCGAGCCGACCATACCAGCTTGTCACGGCATCGTGCGACACCTTGCCTGTGGAGGAGACCCTGCTGAAGCTGACCTTGGGAAGGAGTACCGTACGTCTGTGGGTGTTCGTCGCGAAAGTGGATGAGGAGGTGATACTGGGACTGGATGTCCTCAGGAGCCACGAGGCGACGGTCGACGTCGGCAAGAAGGTCCTGCGACTCAACGGAGAAGAGGTTATACTCCGTCAACCCGAAGAGCGCCTTGGAATCTGCAGGGTCATCTTGAACGAAGACGTGGTTGTCCCCGCGAAGAGCGAGGTGGTGGTGACGGCGCGACTGGAAGGCCAGAAAACCAGGTAGATGATGCTGGACCAGAAAACGCCTGTACACGGCCTATGTGTAGCCAGGGCATTGCTGCCGTGCCGAGAGGAGGTGCCAGTGAGACTGCTAAATCCAACGGACACCGATCACGACGTCCAGGCCGGGACGGAGTTGGGAACGTGCGAGCCCGTGGTGAGCGTAACAGCAATCGACAAGTCACAGGAGCCGGTGCCGACGCAACATCAGGGGCCGCGGCTAGAAGGCTTACTGGAGAGGGCGGCCGACCACCTGACCGCAGAACAGCTGGAGAAAGTTCGACAACTGCTGAGACGGTATCAGCGCGTCTTCAGCCAAGGTGATAGTGTCTACGGCCGCACGGACAAAGTGCTCCACCGCATCGACACCGGGGACGCCCGGCCTATTCCGCAACCACATAGACGCGTTCCGCTGGCGAAGCAAGGGGCGGTACGAGACATCCTGGGGTACATGAGATCCAGGGGGGTGATTGAAGAGTCTGACAGCCCTTGGTGTTCCCCTGTAGTCTTGGTGACGAAGAACGGCGAGCTACGCTTCTGCGTGGACTACAGGAAGCTGAACGCTGTCACCCGGAAGGACTGCTTCCCCTTACCCCGGATTGACGACACCCTTGACACGTTAGCTGATGCGCAGTGGTTCTCGACCCTTGACCTGAAGTCGGGCTACTGGCAAGTAGCTCTAGACCCAAGAGACAAGGAGAAGACCGCATTCTCGACAGGCCAAGGGCTCTGGCAGTTCACAGTTATGCCCTTTGGCCTCTGCAACGCACCAGCTACCTTCCAAAGCCTCATGGAGTCAGTGATGAGAGGACTGACTTACGACGCCTGCTTGCTATACCTGGACGACATCATCGTCGGTAAGACTTTTGAAGACCATCTCGAGAATCTGAGTAAGGTGCTACAGAGATTGCAGGCGACCAACTTGAAGCTGAACGCGAAGAATTGTCAGCTCTTCCGCAATGAAGTGAACTACTTGGGCTACAACCGGAGTGGCCACAGACCCGGAGAAGTCACAGGCTGTGAAAGATTGGCCTCGCCCAAAGGATAAGAAACAGTTGCGCAGTTTCCTGGCGCTGTGCAGTTATTACCGACGCTTCATAAAGGGGTTCTCTAACATCACCAAACCCCTCACCCGCCTGACAGAACACCGGCCTTATGTTTGGACGGAGGACGCCGAAGACGCTTTCCAGCACCTGAAGAAGACCCTGTTCAGTGCTCCAATTTTGGGTTTCCCACAACCGGTGGGCGCCTTCATTGTGGACACCGACGCCAGCGACCATTGCACTGGAGGTGTCCTATCGCAGATCCAGGACGGCCATGAGCTGGTGATAGCTTACTACAGCAAGACGCTATCCAAGGCAGAGAAGAAGTACTGCGTCACACGACGAGTTACTGGCGGTAGTAGAGACCTTGGAACACTTCCACAAGTACCTGTACGGTCAGCCATTCCACCTGAGGACTGACCATTCTGCCCTAACCTGGCTATTCAGCTTTAGGAACCTGGAAGGCCAGACAGCACGTTGGGTCCAGAGGCTGCAGGAGTACAACTTCACCTCGGAACATCGCAGAGGGAAGAGCCACGGTAACGCAGACGCTATGTCCCGAAGACCCTGTCCAGAAGCGTGCGGCCATTGCGGAAGAGTGGAAGAGAAGCAGCGTGCCGCAGCAGTCCGAGTAGTCACGGCAGTGCCTGCGCACGGCTGGGATAGCGCAGGCCTGAGGAGGAAGCAGCTGGCGCACGCAGACTTGGGGCCACTCTTGAGGGAAGTGGAGGCAGGGACAAGACCAACCTGGGAGGATATCGCACCAAGGAGCGCCACCTACAAGTCGTACTGGGCCCAATGAGACTCGTTGAAGACCAGAGAGGGCGTTCTGTTCCGGGTATGGGAATCACCCGATGGGAAGACGCAGAGGGAACAGTTGGTACTTCCCCGGAGTAAGGTACCGGGAGTCTTGGAGGAAGTGCACGCCGGTACTTCAGGAGGACACCTGGCAGCGAACCGGACGATTGATAAACTACGGCAGCGCTACTACTGGCTGAGACTCCGAGCAGACGCTGAGAGATGGTGTCGTCAGTGTCACGTGTGCGCGGCGAGTCGCGGCCCCCAGACTAGGAGCCGGGGTCGCATGCAGCAGTACAACGTCGGGGCGCCATTCGAACGGATCGCCGTTGACATTGCTAGACTGTTCCCAATATCCGACCGAGGCAACAAGTACCTAATGGTAGTCGTGCACTACTTCACTAAAAGGCCGGAGGTGTATTCCATCCCGAACCAAGAGGCAAGGACAATCACAGACTGCCTCGTGGAGCAAGTGTTCTGCCGATTTGGGGTACTGTTAGAGCTGCACAGTGACCAAGGCACCAAGTTTGAGTCCAACCTGATGAAGGAGGCACTAGAGAGACTTGGGGTTAACAAGACCCGCACGACACCTCTACATCCTCAGTCGGATGGCTTGGTCGAAAGGTACATCAAGACCTTAGAGGAACACTTGAAGAAGATCGTGGCCAGCCATCAGCGAGACTGGGACGTCAAGGTGCCACTGTTCTTGCTGGCCTACCATTCGTCAACACACGACACCACGGGGATGACGCCAGCCAGCTTAATGTTCGGCCGAGAGTTACGCCTCCCTTGTGACCTGGCTTTTGGAAGCCCTCCGGGGGTGAAACAGCCAGCGACCGAGTATGTGGAGAACCTGGTGGACCACCTCCACGACATGCACGAGATGGCTCGCCAGAACAGCCAAAAGGCGAGCGACCGCATGAAAACCATACGACAGGCAAGCCAACAGCCAAGGGTTCCAGCAAGGTGACCTGGTCTGGTTGTACCGCCCTACCCGGACCAATGGACGCTGCCCGAAGCTTCAGCAGCCATGGCAAGGACCGTACCGTGTGGTGAAGAGGATTAACGACATGGTCTACCGCATCTAGAAGGTGCCCCGGGGAAAGATGGTGGTACACCTGGATCGCCAGGCCCGCTACGATGGTGCTGTTCGGGACGACCAGCCTTGAGGAAGGAGCAGTGTTACCCAAACGGCAAACTTGCGGTCGGTTACGCGAGGGGAAGGCTGGTGGAGGGGGGCGTGTGGCATCGGTACCGCGGAGGCGTGACAGTGGAGGGAGGGGAAACCACAGGGGTGGCTGAATCTTCGTTTCCCCCTCCTCCTGCCGCCTGAAAGAACGCGAAACCTCCAAAATATTTCTCCCCTCCATGGTAAAGAATTCTCTAGAAACATTTAGCCACCTATAAATAGAGGGACGATGCGACCGAGAGTTCAGTTTAGTTCAGTTCTTGGCCAGCAGCGTGAGGAGCGCCCAGTGAGGGAACGTAACTGCGTGCAGTGGACCTGTGACAGATGAACTGGTGAATTGTAATTGTGTGCATTACGTAATTCTGTGTAATCGGCAAGTGTTCCGATTGTAATTCGGTGGAAATAAAGAACATTTTTGAGTGGTGCAATTGGACTTTCCATCACCACCATCCCCTTGAGTCACAATATAAACTATATAAAGACCATAGAGAAATTCTATATAAAAGCTATTGTTCACTAATGTGGAGTTTACTCTATTTCATGATTTAATTCAATTCAATTCATTTTGTCCTTTTGATTAATATCAGACATGTCATAGTATAAAAATTACATTAATGGCCACTGTCATTATTTGCAATCACTTAAAACTAACATTTAAAAACTCATTTACAGAATAAAATGAATGTTGCCGTAAAAAGAGTTTTACTCCCTTTTTAAAATGTATAAGGTTCTTCATTTGTTTAATATTTTCTGGTCGCCTGTTGTATAATCTTATACCTTTATTGATAGCACTAGACCTTAAGATTTCCGTTCTACAACTTTGAATGTGAAAGTCATCTTTCTGACGTGTATTGTATTTGTGAATATCGGCATTTTTGTAATTTTGTATTTGTAGTTTATTTTGTTTTACATGGATCACTAATTCCAAAATATACATACATGCTAGAGGTAATATTTGATGTTTTTTGAATAATGGACTGCAAGATGTTCTGTTATCCACCCCACTTAGTATCCTTATCGCTCTTTTTTGAAGTTTAAAGACTCTATCTGCCTTTTCCCCCCAGAATACTATCCCATATTGTAACTGACTTTGAAAGTAACCATAATATATATTTCTCAATGCTGCTAAATTTATTAAGCTTTTCAAATGTTTAAGCAAATAACAAATGGAACTCTTTATTAATTTTTAGATGTGTAATAAATACGACTCATCTAAAAATTAATAATTTTTCGCTTCACTGTGGTGTTCCAATACAGTTAAATCTCGATAAAATGGAACTCAGTTTATTTATTAAATGTTGAATATGTGTGGTCCATTTCATGTTCTCTTTCATATGTAATCCCAAAAATTTTGTTTCATTATTGTAGCTAATGGCTATTTTATCAAATACTATTGGAGGTTTGACCACATTTCTATTTTGGCAAGTATGGAATGAAATGGCAATAGTCTTATCCTTATTTATAATTAGTTCATTCGTCTGAAACCATGTGTGCAGTATACATAGAGTATCATTGAAAAATGAAATGTGTAGTGTTTAACACCCGCTTTTACTACATACGGCACCGCAGGCGATGACACTGATGATACATGAGATGAAGATGGAGCACCGGTGGAATGAGATGGCAGGGGAAACCGGAGATCCTGGAGAAAACCTGCCCCAGCACAGTGTTGTCCACCACAAATCTCACTTTGCGGTCGCCTGGGATCGAACCTGGGCCGCCTTGGTGGGAGCCAAGCGGTCTAACCACTGAGCCACGGCGTGACCAGAGTATCATTGACTTTGGTCTGTATGCTTTCTTGATTGTTTCCTTTTATTAGGATGTTAGTGTCATCTGCAAATAAAATAACATCTGTGGAATTAATGGCAGTTGGCAAATCATTTATGTACAACGAAAATAACAAGGGGCCCAGGACTGATCCTTGTGGAACTCCTCGCCTAACTTCTCTCACTTTGGACTGAACTGTATTTAATTTTCCTTTATTTTCAAACTTAAGTTCTACAAACTGTTTTCTATCACTTAAATAGGATTTAACCCAATTATTCATAATACCCCTAAAACCATATTTATTTAATTTCCTGAGTAGTATTTCATGATTTAAAACTTCATATGCTTTCGTTAAGTCTAAAAATAATCCCACAACCACTAATTTTTTATCAATAGCTTCTTGAATTTTATTTATTAAACTGTCCATGGCTGTTATGGTAGATCTGTTTTTTCTAAATCCGTTTTGGGCCTCTGAAAGAATGTTGTATTTTGAGATGAATGATATTATTCTATTATGAACCAGTTTTTCAAATATTTTAGAAAATGATGATACGATTGATATTGGTCTGTAATTTTCTCTTTTATTCTTCTCTCCTTTTTTATAAAGTGGCTTAATTTTTGATACTTTTTGATGTCAGAAATATCAGAGTTTTGCATTTAGCTATACTGAACCATTAGTATACATACTTTATTTTCTTTTAAAAGCTCCAAAATAGTATAGTCACATCTCTTACAGGAACATAAAAGCTTCATAAACCATTAACATGAGTTGCAGTTGGAAGTGGCACTCACGTGTTTTGATGACATTAAACTGTTGAATAGTTAATAGGCTCTTTAAAGTAAGAGTATTTTATGGAAGGGTTAGTAGGTTCAGCTGTGTTGCATAAAGGAAATTTGAGGTCTGTATATATGTCAGAGTTGTTCAAGATACCAGTCTGAGGAAATAATTTCTATTGATTCTATGGCAAACTAAATTTTTGCATCTCTTAAATATTTGAAGGTATTTGGCCATGAATCCCAAGCACAGGAATATGAGCTTAGTGAACAATTGATGGAAATAATCATTTCTTCAACACTAGCCATGTGTAGGCAAAGGTTTCAATGAATAGAGCCAGACTGAAAAATTCAATGCCATAGCCAGGATTGGAACCATGGATTTCCCACTCTCCGTGTAGCTGCTCTAAACCACTGATCTACTATGGTATGTTTCCCGATAGACCACTAGGGGTTCTCATATGCTATGAAACATGCACCTTTATGTGGCGACTTACTATGCTGTAAGTATTTAAGTCCATATGAATCAGTTGGAGAATTTAATGTCATGTCGACATATTGGCCATAGTAGCTCAGTGGTTTAGAGCAACTGCACGGAGAGCAGGAGATCTGTGGTTCCAATCCTGGCTAGGGCACTGAATTTTTCAGTCTGGCTCTATTCATTAATGAACAATGTTTCCACAGAGGATGTGCTGGAATAAATATGTGAAAGTACAACATACTTTAATGGAGGAAATGTATTATTATCATTATGCCCAAACTCAGCAATGACATGAGGATAAAGTCAAGGCTTAGAGAAAATACATTGGGAAAAGTTGCAAAAAATAAGCAGGCTTAAAAGTAGAGCCATAATGAGTTAATTTTGATAAAATACATTATCAAAACAATGTGGAGAGCTTAAAATGAAGAACTAAATAAAAATTTAACTAAAACTATGTTTGAACATTTCATGACAAATTTTATTATGAACTTAATGAAATGTACAGGCATTATGGTCCACCATGTCTCAGTGTAAACACAGACAAAATCACCATGGTGGTGCAGTTATTTAGCTTTTTATGGTTTAGCAATGGCCAAATGAAACACTGGAATAAATATGTATTCATGTATAACTTTGTACTTCATTGCGTCATACCTGTAGGCACGATATAAGTTAGAAAGAGGAACACAGTGAATAATAAATTTCTCTTTTTTCTTTTGTTTTACTCTTTGATATATATGATCTTTGTATAAAAAGTTGAATATAGATGGCTAAATAGAAAGTGACAAGAAAATGTGTTATATTTGATTATTATACACCGAAACTCCACAAGTTTAAGTAACGAAATCATATGGGGAATAATTGGTGACCTCCGACTAAGTCAATTATTAACATGGACAGAGAAAATCAAGCCAGTAATGGATCTTGACTATTAAACTCAATGCCCACGGAAACTAACAAAGTATGAAAACTCCATCTTTCTGGACTGAAAAACCAGATATATGGTTCTTCCCAGTGGAAGCGCAGTTTTCTATTTCCAATATCACGCAAGGGGATACCAAATTTAATTACATCGTTTCACAACTAGACCCAAAATATGTTGAGAACATCTGGCACATCATCAAAAGTGCGGATCAAAACAAATAATCTGTTGCGAATGAACGTCTTTTAAACATTTTTAAAGAGAGTGAAGAAAAATAAAGCTAATTGATGGAAATTAATCATTTCTTCACAATAGCCGTATATAAGCTAAGGGTTGTGATAGAGTCAACATAAAAAATTCAATGACATGGCCGGGAATTTGAAACACGGATCTCCTGGTTTCCGTCCAGTCGCTTTTACCCATTGAGCTAGCATGGCCAACTTGCCATCATGACATTAAATTCTTCATTTGACTCATATATTTCCCCAGTAAACCACTAGGAGCTCTCGCATTCGAGATATACCGTTTGTGGCAACTTACTGTCATAAGTACTTGAGTCCCAGGCTTCATAATTTAACTCTTATTATTTTAGTTAATTGATGGAAATTAATCATTTCTTCATACTAGCCATATATAAGCTAAGGTTTTTGATAGAGTCAACATGAAAAAGGCAATGCCATGGCCGGGAATTTAAATGATGAAGCAATTTTAATACTGCAACAATGAACTAACCATAACAATATGGAGATACACAAAGAAAAAACCCAATATCAACTGTTCACAATGCAACACAAAACAGAAAATATATGTCTGCAAATCAATAACAAAAATTTACAAGAAGCATTCACAACAACATATCTAGGAATAGAACTAGAAGGAAACTATCAATGAAAGAACATGTAAACAATGTAACAAATAAGATCAACAAAAATAACATCTTAAAATGCCTAGCAGGAAAACAAATGGGGTGGAAATATGGACCTCCTTAATAACACATATAAACCATACATAAAACCCAACTTACTATTTGGAGGAGAACTGCTGGCAACAGTAAGCAAGAAACTCAAAAGGAAAATAGAAACCTCACAAAACAATTCACTAAGAATAATAACAGGAGCTGTGAAAACAACACCAATTGCCATACTACAGAGCTTCACAAAAAATATGGTTAGAACTGGAACATGAACTAAAGGCAATTACCCTCACACAAAAACTGCAAGTTAACAAAAATAGACACAAGTGATATTACATAGCGGATAATATAAGCAATCTAAAAACCCAAACAAGCTTTAGAACATATATCAATAACTCAAAACACAAGAACATAATAACAACAATAGAGGAAACAAGCCCAACAGAATATATTGGCATACATTATAAGAATGACCTGTTATATACAATACATAAGCAAAACAACTTACCAGATGAAATGAGAGCAATAGCCACAGAAAATGAACGATATCCAGAAAAAGAATGGCTCCAAATATACACAGATGGATCCTTTATAAACACTCAAGATGCTGGTGCAGGAGTATACTGCAAACATCTTGCACAGTATCTAACACTAGACGAAACTTCAAACCATTATGAGGAGAACTAACAGCCATAAAAGCAGCACTGCAGAATGTCCTGTACAGACCGTACATAAAGCAAAATATAGTTATCTTAACAGATTCAAAATCAGCCATAGATGCGATTGTAAATTATAAAAACAAAACAAGAAACATCAAAGAAATAAGAAGTTTAATTAAAGCTGTCAAATCAAGAAACCATGTCACCCTGCAATGGATTCCAGCCCATGTTGGACTTTTAGGTAATGAACATGCTGACCAACTAGCAAAAAGAGGTGCAATTCAAAATATAAAACCTGTAAGCCAAACTGAAATTAATAAACAATTAAACAACATTAAACTACATTTTAAAAGACAGCAGAGACTTGATGAAGAAGATAAACTAAAAGACAAGGATTATAAGAACATTGGAGACAAAACTGACATACAAAAACTACCAAGAAAAACTGTAGTGGCCCTATTTAGAATGGAAACTGGCCATGATTGTCTTGCAGAACACCTTTATAAAATACACTGCATACCTACACCCAAGTGTACTATCTGTAAGGAGGATGTCATCATGATCAAACACCATTTGGACAAATGTAATGGTCCCAAAAGTGGGAACCTCCAGGCTTTATATTGGAAAGCTAGGGGGAATCTAATCCCCAGTGCCATTAGTCAACAACTTTTCATGTTGATTCTATCTATAAAACACAAAGCGTTTGCTAACAGGACTGGAACTGGGTGACATGAAGTCATGCCAACTACCCCGGAAAATGTAGTCATTAGCCGGTGTAAAAGTTAGCCTTACTCATAAAAATGTATTCATGTTCCTAAATTATTGAGAAAAAGGTCAATATTTTTATGTAAAGTAATGCTATATATTTAAAGTAATTTATAATGTTGGGAAGGTAGAGTCATATGGAAAAATTCAATGCCATATCTAGGATTTGAACATGGATCTCTTGGTTTCCATCTATTTGCTCTAACTTTTGAGCTACCATGGCAACATGCCAGCATGACAATTCTCCAACTGACCAATATTTTCCCAGTAAACCACTAGGAGATCTCATATACATATGAGATAACACAACTTAATTGCAATTTATAATATTTTGGGATTTACAGTTCACTATTACCTCAATTAATAGGAGGAACCAGATGGTCACAGAGATCTGTGGTTCAAATGCTAGCAAAGGCATTGAAATTTTCAGTGCTTCACATGGCCAGTGTGAAAAGAATACTTGATTTTGGAACTGAAGATGTCTGTTGTCCTTGTGGACGAAATGTCTAACTCCAGCAGACCACGGCATAACAGCCCGGAAATAACTTCCAGTTATATTGACTCCAGCCATTAAAGCTCATAACTATTGCAGATCTTTGCAGAAGTGTTTCAGATTATGCCTTCTCAAACTTTGATGATGAATGAAACTTTTTTCACAAACATTACATTTATGTGGTCTTTTCCCTTCATGTTTCCACATGTGAGCTCTCAGATATCTAAGCTCAATAAAGCCCTTCTCACAGATATCACATTTATGTGGCTTCCTACCTTCATGATTGAGCTTGTGAGCTCTGAGATGTCTGATCCGAGTGAAGCCCTTGTTACATATTTCACATTTGTATGGTTTAACACCCTCATGATATAACTTATGCATTTTTAAGACCGATTTCATGGTAAACCTCCTTTCACATATATCACATTTATATGGCCTTTCTTCCTTATGAAGCATACTATGTGTTTTTAAAGATGACTTATTGGTAAAGCTCTCCTCACAAGTATCACATTTAAATGGAAGCTTGCCTTTATGGATCAAGTTATGAATTCTAAAATATCCTATCTCAGTGAAGGTTTTGTCACAAATGTCGCATTTAAATGGCTTTCTACTCTCATGAGACAACTTATGCCTTTTTAAATGTGAAGATGTAGTATAGCACTTTCCACAAACATCACATTTATGTGGGCTGATACCCTGATGAAGTAAAGAGTGTATTTTTAACTGTGACATTTGAGCAAAGCTTTTTTCACAAGTTTCACATTTATGTGGTTTATTATTACCTTCATGAGACAACTTATGCCTCTTTAAGTGTGAAGATGTAGTAAAGCTTTTTCCACACATATCACACCTGTGTGGACTCTTACCGTGATGAAGCAAAGTATTTGTTTTCAACGGTGCCATTTGAGCAGAGCACTTTTCACAAGGCTTAGTATCCTGTTGACAATATTTATAGCTTTTTAATTTTGAAAGCTGTGCCAATTGCTTTCCACATTTGAAACACTTGTGTGGACTTATGCTGTCATTCCCTTCTGAGTTAAACTTGTTAACAAATCTGGTGTCGTAAATGTTACAGCTAACTTCAATATGATCTCCATGGACGTTGTACAAGTTAGATTTTTCACTATCTTTGCTTTCATGTTTATACTTCTTTGGTTTTTCTGAATCTCCACAGGAGAATAAAGTTGACATATCACTGCTTTTGCTGATAACTCCTCTTTGCAATCTGTAATATGAAAGCATATGTTAATGGTAATCAGATTAAATGAGAGAAGGAAGCAAGAACATATTTGATATAACTACAAGTGAGAACTTGGTGAGAAAGATTAAATAATTGCTGCAGTACAAGTAAATTCCATTTGAACTTAGAAACAGTGATAACATTATTAATGTTACTATCAATGAAAACAGCAACAAAGCAGGTAAAAGTTATACATTTTTTGGTTCTACAGCTAGATAATAGTTTAAAATTCCATAATCAGATAGATAAAATATGTAAAAATATTAGTACAGCTATAGATATATGTTATCCAAATATTTAACAACAGATGTTCTAAACCTTGCTTATTATGGAATGATACATACACATTAATTATAATACCGAAATTTGGGGCAGTGCTGCTATCATCTCAAACCTGAACAGAATACTCACACTTCAAAACCTGAGCTTAAGAATTATATACAAGATAGGAGGAAAAGTATCATGTAGAAGAACTTTTAAAACTCAAAATATATTAACGGTTGTCTCTCTCTATGTGTATAAGGTTATACTACTGGTTTTAGATGATAGAAATGATCTAACTCGAAATAGACAATCTTACTTATAAAAATCACGATAATTTTTTTAGAATAGCTGTTACCATGAAAGCCGTTGAGAAAGATCCTTTTATAATTGGTGGTATGCTGTACAATAAGCTCCTACACAATTAAAACCGTTAAATATGAATAACTTTAAGCCAGCATTAAAGACATACCTAACTGAAAGATCTTTGTATAGATTAGATGAGTGTACCTGTACTATCTGCAATTATCTTTTGACACAATTCTGTATTAAAAAAACTTTATATACGTAAAAATTGTAAATATTTAACCAATATAAATGTATTACAATTGACGAAGCTTGAAACATTTTGTAATGCTGTCTAAAAGTGAATAAAAATTTATCCTCCTCCTCCTCCTCCTCCTCATCATCATCATCATCATTATTAGTTATTAGTAGTTGTTGTTAGCTCAAGTTACATAAATAAAATATAAAAACATCAAATGCATATTTAATCCTGGACACAACAGTGCTGACTTGAGAGTATTACGTTTCTACTCAATTTACCACATCAGTATCAGTCTGCAAGATATAGTACGATCCATATAAACCTGAACCATTTCAATAGACCATAACTTTTGAACCAATTATAGGACACACGTACAACTTTGCGAGAATATAATACACAATTGGGAGATTACATTACACTATTTACATCTCAGAGAAAATGTTGAAAGTGTCCACCACCAGCACTTATACATGTTTGCACTCGTCTCAGCATATTTGCTAAAGTTTTACAAGAGTATCCTCACCAGTGCTACTTATTTCAGTTCAAATGGATTCCTTGAGAACTTCAATTGTCCGTGGCCGATTCTTCTACATTCTATTTTTAGATAACCCTACAAGAAAAAATCTGGTGAGGTTAGGTCAGAGGATCTAGGAGGCCACAGACCTTTCGAGATTATTCAATTTTCAAATACATTGGTTACAAGTTCCATGGTGTCATTAGATGTATAGCATGCTGCTCCATCTTGCAGGAAATAACCTTCTCTCAATTTGATATCATCTCCGTAAAACTTTAGAGAATATGGTGAGACGAGTACAAACATGTATAGATGCTGGTGGTGGACACTTCCAACATTTTCTCTGAGATGTAAATAGTGTAATGTAATCTCCCAATTGTGTATTATATTCTTCCAAAGTTGTACGTGTGTCCTATTATTGGTTCAAAAGTTATGGCCTATTGAAATGGTTCAGCTTTATATGGATCAAACTATATAAGTACAAATGTTTCATGAAGAACTAAGGGTAAATTACAGAACAAGGATGTGTTTTGACAGAGCTCTAATAGAAAAGGATCAAAAGAACAAAAGCACAATATTAGCAAAACAAAGATAAACATAATCACAGAAAGAGCAAAGGGAATGAGGTGAAAAAAAATTAGAGCATCTGAAAAGAAGTAGAAGCACTGAAACCCAAGTGAAAAACAATATAAAAGGAAGATTGCAATACATGGAAGACAAAAACAAAAGATATAATTACTAATTACTGGAATAGCACAGAGAAAGGGAAGATGGGCAATCCAGGACTAAAGACAATTATCGAAAACAAGAATGGAAATTCCAAATAAAATATGAGACTTAAAATACGCATTTTAAATTGGAAATTGAAGAGGGAAGGAAGCTCACAAACAAGTGGCGTGTGAAAAGTTGAATCAGGACAAAACAACTGAAAGAAATGGAAACCTTTACTAACCAGGACCTAAACTATAATCAAAGAGAGAATATGAAAAAAGCAAGAAAGCTCTGAAGTATAGCAAGGAAAACTGTGAAAGGAAGCTGTAATAAGGAATTATCAATTATGGGTGGACTAAAGGAAGATAAAGACGATAATTGGCATAAAGTACAATATAGATGAAGTGAAAAAACAACATGGACAAGAAAAGAGCACTAGGGTGAATCAGATTTTCAGTTGAGGTCAAAATATTAAAGTCAAAACCTGACAAAGCATGAGATGAACCACAGAAACCCGAGGGGAGAAAGTACAGAGGGAGGAAGTGGAGCAAGCGGAAAATGGCAAATTGCCATCACAGGAGAACAAGAAAAATGAGCCAATGGAATAGAAAAAGTAGACGAGAAGGGATATTTTATGCTAACATCCTAGAAGGGGCAGCTAAGTTGGCAAAAGGAATACAGAAAGAAATTTGATCAGTGAAAGAGGCGAGTGGTGAGATATGCGGAAATAAAATGTCATGTGAGAAATAAGGGGACAAGCAAACTGCCATGAACTACCAGACTTAGTAAAAGGCTGGAAAAAGTATAGCAGGAGCAAGAAGGTGGATAAGTAACATGAAGAGATTAGTGATTCTGAGGGGAAAAGAGAAAATGTGATAGTGATATGAGTAAACAGAAGTTAACAGAGAAACAGTGAAACAGTGACATGATCAGGGAGAGAAAAAAAGTGAGAGACAGAGAGAGAGAGAGGAAGAAGATGATTGGGGCATACCAGCAGGGGAGTGAAGGAAAAGAAAAGAGGACTGAGGGTGGATATGGGCAAGGATGAGCTTACAGCTATTGCAAGGGACACAAGTAATTTAAATAGCTAATAATTAAGTCAGTAGAGAAAATAAGATGACACGAGATGAACATGAAGGGGAGGTCAGGAAATGAAGGGCAAGTCAGGAGTAAAGGGGAGGTTAGGAAATGTGAATAGCAACTAAAAATACTTAAGCTATTGCTAGAGCCAAATCAAATACTTCTATGGACTGATAACAGCAAAGGACTGTCCAATAGAAGGGAATGTAGAATGTAGTGTAGAATTTCAGAAGCATTCCAAGTTTATTTACATCTTTATGGCTGAATAATTTTAAACATTCAAGTATGATTACACAGAAAAATTGGTAAAAATTAACACAGAAAAATAAAAATTTTTATTTGTATAAAATTCAAGTATGAATTTTTCTCATGACTGAATTTAGCTTTATGCTGCTATCAGGCTGAGAGAACTACAGATTACATTATGTGTATGAAGCACAAGCTTCAAATTTATTCTAAAACCAAACTAATCTCATTATGTACAGAACGATGCAGAAGTTTTCCGATGGACAAGGGGGTTGGAGAGGCAAGGGGAACAAAATCCGATTATCGTTTAGTTGAGTCTGGTGAGAGGAAAGGTCGGGTTTACCTGCTATCAGTAAGACATTCCCCTCCTCCGACTTCCCACTGCAGGTAGGGGAAGATCAACATAATAACGATTAATGCTACATTTAAGCACTCTACCCAACCATAACAATAACGACAGCTATAACGATAATGGTAATGATATTGATAACGATGATGATGATGATGATGATGATAATAATAATAATAATAATAATAATAATAATAATAATAATAATAATAATAATAATAATAATAATAATAATAATAATAATAATAATAATAATAATAATAATAATAATAATAATAATAATAATAATATTGTGAAACCTCTGACATGCCGTTGATGCTATCGTGATCATTATCTAACAAAATAGTTATTTTATTTATTTCGTTGGTCGTTAAAAGTCTAATATATAGCTTTCAGTTTGGTGATTATATTAATTGTCGTAGTATATTCATATAAGCTGTTCTTTAGAACTGTAACAAAAGTAATATATTTATTTTCGGAACAAGATATAAATTTTAAGCAATAATTTTAGATATTAATTTTAAATACCACGCAGTTTAACATTATAGTATCGCTAACCTATGAAAGGTAGAAGTATTTCATTCCAGGTAAAGCTAAAACTTTGAGTATAGGAAATGTATTTGAAAGGGAGATTAAAAGGTTGAGGTGTGGTGTGCGAGAGAGAGAGAGAGGAAATAACGTTATTAAAAATGATCGATAGATACAAGGTTGATAATAGAGAGTTATATAAAACCACCTACGTTTCATGTGGCAAAACTTTTTATTTTCCATTGAGGCTTAAATACCTGTGCGCCGAAATCGCTGGTCAGGTATAAGTGAATCACCTGGCGCAACTAACTGATAAGAAATCTGCCTCCCTCACGTAGGCCAGTCTTGCCCGCATCGGAAAACATATGCTCGCTTCTGTACAATTAAGTGCATATCTATCCTACAATGTGAACTTACCTGAATACTTCTTCTGATGAATAGTCCTCATTTAAATCATCCTATAAGAAAGTATTTCAAATGAACATTAACATTTTCAGAGTAACTATTTTCAGATAGACAAATGTCACAGATCTGAGTAAAGTTTTATATCTTATTTCCTATAAACTGAGAGCAAATTAATTATATTAATAATCAATCTATTACTATAGTAATGTATGACCTCTAGGAAAGTTACATGTACTACTAACCAAAAGATGGTTTTATTTAACACCAATTAAATCTGACAGATATAGAAAAGGAGGTAAACACAAAATTTGGAGAAATAAAAGCTGTATGTGCATAAAAATAAACACGATTTACTAACATAAAAAATGAAGCTAGTAACAGGGAAGCATCAAATAGTACTCAAATATAATTATTTGTAACAAACACTTCACTTATGTGTCAATGTGTCAATGTGACTACAATGTGTCAATATATTCTCGATTCAATTTTGTACTAATTTGTGCTTCACCGTCCCTACGCTTCTTTCAAGTTTATACTTTGACTTCACTTATCTTTAAAAAATTGATAGAAGTTTCAAGAAATTGTGAGATCGCGATTTCGTCTATGTTTGTTTACATTATCAATCACATTCAATTTCATTGTTATCAACATTATGGTCACTAGAGGTCACTACATTCCTGCCAGTAATACCAAACTCTGAAAATGAAACTGTCAGTATTTCAAACTTAATTATGGGATTATTTTAGTTAATTGATGGAAATTAATAATTTCTTTATACTAGCCGTATATAGGCTAAGGTTTTTGATAGAGTCAACATGAAAAATTCAATGCCACGGCCGGGATTTGAACCACGGATCTCCTGGTTTTCATCCAGTCGCTCTCACCCATTGAGCTACCATGGCCAGCGTGCCGTGCTGACACTAAATTCTCCATTTGACTCATATATTTCCCCAGTAGACCACTAGGGGCTCTCACATCCAAGATACACCGTTTGTGGCAACATACTATAGTAAGTACTTGAGTCCCAGGCTTCATCATTCAACTCTTATTATTTTAGTTGATAAGCATGGTCGCTCAATGGGTTAGAGCGACTGGACAGAAACCAGGAGATCCGTGGTTCAAATCCCAGCCATGGCATTGAATTTTTCATGTTGACTGTATCTATCAAAAACCTTAGCCTATATATGGCTAGTGTGAAGAAATGATTAATTTCCATCAATTAACTAAAATAATAACAGTTAAATGATAAAGCCTGGGATTCAAGTACTTACGATATTAAGTCGTCGCAAACAGTGTATCTCGGATGCGAGAGCCCCTAGAGGTCTACCAGGGAAATATATGAGTCAAATGGAGAATTTAGTGTCAGCACGGCACGCTGGCCATGGTAGCTCAATGGGTGAGAGCGACTGGATGAAAACCAGGAGATCCATGGTTCAAATCCCGGCCATGGCATTGAATTCTTCATGTTGACTCTATCTTTCACTATGGGATTTTTAGTTTTTTAAATAGTTTTTCTTTTCCAAACCACTAAATCTATTAGACCATTTAATTGTTTTAATAATTTAACTTCTGGATTTATTTCATGATTAAATAACCAAAAGTGATCTGCCATGGCAAATTTATCATTCTGTTTATACTTAATATTTTGAAAATGTTCTTTCATTCTGGTTTGTGAATTACATTTGGTCTTTCCAATATAAACCTGATCGCAATTTAAACAATTTGATAATTATTCTTGATAATAACAAATCTGGAATTTATAAATTTAACTGTTTAGATTACGATCAGGTATACATTAGAAAGACCAAACATAATTTAGAAAACAGAGCGAAAGAACATTTTCAAAATATTTGGTATAAGCAGACTGATAAATCAGCCATGGCAGATCATTTTTGGTAATTTAATCAAGAAATAAATCCAGAAGTTAAATTATTAAAACAATTAAATGTTCCAATAGATTTAATGGTTTGGGAAAATATATTTGTTTTAAAAAATAGAATTTGCGTAATGAATTTCGTAGTACAATCAATTGTCTTGAAATTTCTTTTATTTTCAGAGACTGGTAGTACTGGCAGGAATGTAGTGACCTCTAGTAATCATAACATTCACAACAAAATTGAATGGCATTGATAAGGTAAACAAATGTTTAGGAAATTGTCATCTCACAATTTCTTTAAAGATAAGTGAAGTTTCTGTTACAAATAATTATATTTGTGTACAATTTATTACATTTGATGCCCCATATGAAATTGACCTTATCTTTATCATAGAGTATGTCAAAAAAGTAAGTGCGCTCTGCAAGAAAACACAAAAGCGAGTCTAGACTAATTATGGTGACAGCAGTTCTGGAAATATGTTCCATTAATTTATTTCGGTAGCAAGTAAGACTGAAGTATTAAAATTTTTATTAAAATGCTTAAAAAATATGTTTTTCCAAAAGAGAGAAATACAAAAGTTTTGGCTCACAATAATTTATGCAGAACTTACCTTGATTTCTTTCTTTATCATTAAATCTGAAACAGAAGATATTTCTGATTGGCACTCAACTTCTGTAGTAGTTTTCTCCTGCCAGGAGAACTCTTCTTTAATTTCTATTTTGATATCCATTTCGCAACTATCATTGCACATAAAATTATTGTTCTGAACCATCATCACTGGATATGGTGAAAGATCCTCCCCATTGTCTTCCACTTTGAATTTTCTGTTCACATCATTTTCATTAGGATTGCTCTGAAGTAGTGGATATGGTGTCAAATTGCTCTCATTCTCTCCTTTTATTTGTTCATTACTTTCACAAGTTGTGCTGCATAAGAGTGCATTATTTTGAACAGTCATTAGTGGATTTTCTGCAAACATCTTGTCATTATCATGGTATGTGCCTAATGTATGATCTTCTCCTTTGATTTTTATTTTGGAATCTATTTCATAATTATTCTGGCAAGCAAGGGCATTATTCTCAGCAGTCATCAATGAATTACTTGAAAAATCACTGTCGTTTTCAATCTTTATGCTGGTGACCATTTCATAGCTGTCATTGTCAATGAGATTGTTCTTTTGGTCAGAGCTCAAAACCTGATCCCTTCCTTCAACTTTCATCCTCTTATCCATTTCACAATCATTGCTGGACATTGTCACATTATTCTGGAAAAACAAACATACAGGTAAACCATAGGATTATCAAATTAAACTAAATTTTGTTTGTGCAGAACACAAACACATGATCTATTTCTTTATATGGAAACTTCAGCTAGCAGGATATCATATAAGTTAATTACATTATAAATTGCACATTTTAATCAATGCAAACACTGTTGACCTTTTGGGTCATGGTAGCTCAATGGGTTAGAGCAAATGCACAGAAACCAGGACATCTGTGATTCAAATCCTGTCATGCCATTGAATATTTTAGCCCTCCAAAACCTTAGCTTATAGATGGGTAGTGAGAAGGAACAATTACTGTCCATCAATTAACTTAAATAATAACTGTTTAACTGCTTTACCGATGGTCATTTAAACCCTTCAGGGGCCGGAAACGGATACCCAATAAACAGAACAAGACATTTAAATTGTTAAATGCTGTAAAAATGCTTCATAAATACAATTCCATATCTTCCGTATTTATTAAGTTATTTAAACAAAACAAAAACTGATTTAAAACCCATTAAAGGCAGTATACATCTACATTAACAAAAAAGTGGAGACTAAAGTAATAAATCGTTCAAATTTCACTTCTTTGTTTCACTGTAACAAAAGCCATTCTTTGTGCCGAACGCGCCTAATATTTGAATCATTTTATTTTGTGTGTATACGAACGAATGTATATATGTATAGCTACGCAAGCGACTTCTCTGGTTCAAGTTTAGTTTATTTATGCTATACCAAGCGATAATCATACGAGTATACGTTGCGTTACACTGGACAGAAAACTCCCTGTCAGCATCTGTTATTACAGTGTTTCTCAACCAAGATTTCTGGTAGCCTTATGCAGCTGTTTTTGCTCAGTATTTAGTTATCTATACTCTCTCTGTGTTCAGAGTGATTTCTTATAGCTATCAAGAGCTAAATGAATGGCACATTTGAAATTGTTAAATGTCAATGTTAACCATGGCTTATCCCCGTAATGTAGCAAATAAATTACCTAGCATATGATGTATACAGGCTTCTGATATTACTGTAGATAATCTAGAATATTTGTTGTGCAATTATGAAGGAGATCTTTAGCATTAGGTAGCAGTTACTTGTATTGGTCTACAGATGACGTGTTACCTACTCCACTGTTTGGGGAAATGGCGGGTCAAATATGGGTGATGTGGATCAGCTATTACTAGCTATCCCTCTTTATGAAAAACAGTTAAATGGTAAAAAAAGTATTTTTATACCACTGGATGTAACCATACACAATTGTTAAGTAATTTTCAGAGCTGTAAATTCATGTAAGACATTCACCTACCTGTACTTGCGCGTATAAATAGCTCGTAACCTAATTCAGTATTATAATACTCAGAGGCCTCTTTATACTAGGGGGTAAGAAATTCACCACGACATCACCCCTCATACTTGAGAGAAAACGGATACCACCCACAACCAAAAAAGTCGCAACCATTTCGAAAATGTGTAGTGTGTTGCGAAAAAGAAGTTCGCAAGGAAACCAATATTATTTGGTGTGAATCTGCAGATGTGCCCTTGGGTGTTTATCCACGTTTGGAGGTGTACAATTCAAAAAGAAACCTTTAAGGGTACGTTTACATCCCTTATAGAACTAATTTAAATTTATTGTAAAACAGGAAGATTAAAATAACTGGCGTTAAATGAGCATTAAATGCACGTATGCGCAGGACGTCTATACACGTCCATATCACTTTGGGGCATTTTAACTTGGACGTCATATGACGTCCATATCGGTGAAAGGGTTAACCTTCTCAGGGCAGAGTTTAATATATGAGATGGAAACTTAACCAGTAAAAGTAGGATATTCTAGTTTTCAATTTGTTAAAAAATTAATTGCCAACACTTGTATTCCTCAGGATTTGCAAACTTTAGCAGGAAATGGCAGAATACAGGTTTGATTTTACAAGGTTCTTGTGAGTTATATTATTCAGTGTACCTCAATACAGTTCTTTCTCTGCAATTTACATACATACAGTTTTTATGCAAATAGCAAGAAAATATTTGAGCAATGAAAGAACAGTTGTTTTTCAGAAATTATAGATATCTGGAAGCTGTAAGCTCATTCATCAGGGATTAAATTATATAACTACAGTCTAGCATAATACTAGATTCAATTGCTATTTGTGGGGGAACAGATCAAAGTAATATAATGTAACCTTATTTTGATAAGCATAGAAATCTAACATATTGGAACAATGTTGCACTTATTGGAATTCCAAACAATAACTAACACAAGACAGCTGTGAACATCAGTTCCACAGCACTAGCAAATGTTTACAAGATGGAGTTTAAATTCTTAAGGAAGAAGCTCGTAAAAATGCTAGTAACAGCACTGTTTTGCAAGTATGGTGTTTGTTTCAGGAAAGCTTCAAAGGAAATAAACTGAACAGATTACACCTTTGTGCTTTCTTTATAGATTTATGTACACAATGGATATCTACACAAAACCTGTTATTCCTTTACTGAACAATGTAAATGACAATGAATGCATGTGTGGTGTGACACTGCCACCTGGAAGAAAGGAAATGCAGTATATTTCATTCCATAGAACAAGATAGTGTGTATCACATGTGACTAATGGATATATAGAAGATGTGCAAGGTAGTGGTAGGGTAGGTGTAAGGGAGCGGTCAACTGCACGGTCATCAGCGCCTTAAGATGTGCAAGCCTTCACAAGAGCATAAATTAAACAAATTTGCAGCTTTTTTCTCTATAATACTCATGTTCAGAAGGTCTTTGCTGTACAACTGTACACATATGTTTCTTTTTTATATATAAAGCCAACTTTATCAGTTATTGTGATAATTAACAGTGATTTTGAAGTTCTTAAAATTCTGTTTAACATAGCCAATTAACAGTATATTAGACCCACTATTGTACCGGAATTTTGTCCCACAGTTCTTTGACATGCTAGTAAATTTATTGACATGGGACTGTTGCTTTCAAGAATACTTACTAACCATCAGTAAGGACCAGATTATGATTTTGGTGTGTTCAATCACTCAATCAATCAATTTATTCTTCACTATAACATAATACAGACATATATTATGTTTAATGAACATTGAAAAAAATTGTCATTCATCCTCTATCTCTCTCTCTCTCTCTCTCTCTCTCTCTCTCTCTCTCTCTCTCTCTCTCTCTCTCTCTCTCTCTCTCTCTCTCACACACACACACACACACACACACACACACACACACATACGCATACACAAACATAATCTATTCAAAATCATTAAAATTGTCATCAAAATATTCATCTATACTATAGTAGGCTATGCTTAACAAGAATTTAATCAGTTTAGATTTAAACTTAGTAGCTGACACAGTACTTTTTAGGCTTTCTGGAAGCTTGTTAAATAGCTTTGGACAAAAGCATTGGGGCTTATGTTCAAAAAATTTTAACCTGTGACCTTTAACTAGTTATTTCTTTCCCCTTATTTCATATGTGTGGATATTGGAATTAGTGGAGGTTATATTCCTGTTATGTACAAAAAGTATTGTTCGCAGAATAAATATACAGGGAAGAGTAAGTAGGACGTTAGATGGCAGCACAACACCAAGCCAGATGCAGACACCGGATGCATCATCAGTCTACCACAGAGCTGACGATAGGGGAGAAGTCCCCAGAAACTAGTCTTCATAAAAAACTTGTAAGTGGAGAAAAGTATATACAAGGTTGACTCACTTGCCTAATTTTAGTAACAATGGCACTCCACTTTCTGAAATACTTCTTTTTATTCTATATAAAAGTATGTTTAATTTTTTAAAATACAGCCTTCATGAGCTCGTACGTGTTAGTAGGAGAAAAATTCCATTAAAGTTTAATGCCATAAGAAATGCTTGATGCCATAAGAAATGTGTCAATATATTAATGCAAAATATACTAACTTATTAGTATCTACTGAGAGAAAATTAGCTAAATATCGCAACACAGAAAGTTTGGAGCTTAATTTACTTTCTAGTTTTTCAATGTTCCAAGTTAACTTGTCATCAAGGATTAAACCTAAAATATTTACACTTTTTACACACTAGACTAGACTATTGCCTATATTAAGCAGAGGTTAGAAAGGACGTCTCTTATAATCAAATAGAATTAATTCGCTTTTTTGTACATTATTACACAGCCTGATATCATTAAAATACAGTGCCACAATATTGGAGGTCAAATTTGCATTGATTTCTAGATTTAGTAAGTTGCTGTTGCTGAAACCTAGTGTGACATCGTCTGCATACAGACTTAAAGCAAAATTACCCTGTACCACATTTTTTATATCGTTTATATACATAATAAAAAATGAAGGTCCCAAAATAGACCCCTGGGCCTGCACTTCTACAGGTTTTGAAACAAAGTCATCTTGTTTACACTTCAGTTGTACATACTATATTCTGTTAGACATGTAGGATTGTATCAGATTATTACTTAGACCTCTGATTCCAATACAGTAGAATTGTTGTATCGACACAATCGAAAGCTTTTGATAGATATAATAAACCCCGGCTGTTTAGTATTAGAAACATAATACAGCTTAATGGGGCTACGTCTATCGAGTCTTCGTTTATTTTAGAACCTATAGCAGCTAAAATCCTTGGCACTTTGCACTGGTAAGAATAACAGGCAATTGGATCTATAAATCGACTCACGACGTTAAATAAGCGGCCACTCCACTTCCACGAGAGTGGAGGGAGGCCCGGGTGATTTGTATATTGAAACCCAGGAAGAATCCGACACATCCTTCAAGCTACCGATCCATTAGTCTCCTTTCCACCCTCTTGATGGTTCTCGAGAGGCTGATTCTCGCCCGCTTGTCCCCAATATTGGGAGACATTCAAGCCATTCCTGACCATCAGTTTGGTTTTCGTCCTGGGCACTCGACAGTTCAGCAGTTGCTGCGTGTGGTGGAGACCATCGCCCTGGGTTTGCAGGAAGGCACCTTCACGGCCGCAGTTTCGCTGGATGTCGAGAAGGCCTTCTCCACGACATGGCATGCCGGACTCCTATACAAAATGATCCACCTGGGGCTCCCAACACAAATGATCAACATCATACACAGCTTCTTGCGACACTGCTCATTTAAAGTCTGTCACGGGGAAAACATCAACACTAAGGCCAGTGAGAGGCAGAGTCCCTGAAGGCTCTGTGCTATCCTCCACCCTTTTCAACGTCTTTATGGCAGATTTCCCCACAGAACCACGAGTCGTACTGGCACAATATGCTGACGATGTGCTTCTGTTCTGCAAGGACAAACACATCCTCAGAGCCTTCAACCCCATTCAAAGACATCTCCGCCTAACACAACAGTGGTGTAGGCGTTGGCGGATGTCCGTAAATCCGGACAAAAGCCACGCCATACTCTTCACAAAGCACCACACCCCCGCAGACTGCCCCAATTTCAGCTACCGAAGTCGAAGGATAGAGTGGTCTAACTCTGTCCAGTACCTAGGAGTCAATTTGGACAGAGGTCTAACTTTTCGCCGACACATCAGGGACCTTTCGGCGAAGGTACAGGGGTCGAACTCGATGCCAGTTGGCATGAAGTTATATCTCTTCCGAGCGCTGGTAATCCCAGTGATGCTATATGCCTGCGAGATCTGGGGCATGGCAGCAGACAGCTGGATAGCATGGCTTCAACGTACACAGAATAGAGGACTGCGGTCTATCTATTCTGTGGGACGTTATTTCCCTACCAGGTTGCTCTATGAAGCATCGGGTCTTCCATACGTGGAGGATGAAATTAGGCGCCGGGCTTCAAAATTATACGCAAGTTTACCATCTCACAGAAGTGCCCTTGTTATATCATTGGGAGATTATGACCCCACTAGACGCCGATCTAGACTGCACCGGGTCCCCCGTATGGCATGCGGGCACCCCAGATAACCCAGAAGCTAATCCTATCAGCAGCTAAAACTGAGCTCCTCATAATTCTCCCCAACTCAAAATTAAACTAAAATAAAAATAGTGTGCAAAGTACTGCATCCCCCCCCCCCTTCAACCCAAAGGTACTTTCTGTTACCTAAATTTAAACCCAACCTCAAAACCTACACCACCTTCATCTTACAAATTTCAAATTCTAACCCTACCTGCGGTAAAACCCTTAACGGGTGGGCACGCAGCAAAAACCTTCTGGCTGTATACAGCCAGCCAGCACCTAGTGGAGTGGAGTGGAGTGGAGAACGGCACTGGACGAAGTCACCACTTAAGACGGATGAGCCTCCGAAAGCAGCCAATGGTACCTAACTCGCCCGTTCATCAACAAACGCACTCTAAACCTTACATATCGCTCTGATAAGGCCGTGATTAAAACGCTAGTTATGACGATTTATATTCTGC